>CAODLS010183346.1:0-16617 GCA_948243855.1 Flueggea neowawraea | reverse complement strand
ACGAAAAGACACAATGAAGTACGAAAACAAAACTAATGCACAAAAATAAATAAACAAGACAAAAGAAACAAAAATAACGAACTAAAAGAAAAGAAAATAAAATAAAAATTGGCTAGATTAACAAAGTGTTAGCTTTCCTAATATCCTAGTCCCCGGCAATGGCGCCAAAAACTTGGTGTGTCGAAGGTCTACACCTAAAGACTAAGGCAAGTGTACCTATCGTCTATAGCAAGTGGACATTTGAGTACCGAGTATCGTATCCCACAGAGACTATGATTATTAGCTATTCACTCTTTCTCTATTATCTAGCCGGCAAAATAAATGATTTCGAATCTATAAAATAAATAAACTAAAAAATTGCAAACTCAAATTAAACGATAGAATAATCGATGGGAAAATGGAACATAGACGCTGAATACCCCTAGACCAAATTAAGTGATAATGACTCGTTATTCAAGCAATCATTCAGGAAATTGGACCGTGGAAATTCCTAAGGTATATTAACCTATCTCTCGAGTTCGCTAATGCCTAACGACTAGGTTGATTAACTGGAATCTCTTCCTAATTAAAACCCCTACCGTTGCTTTAACACTATGTTATATGAATTTCACTATTAGGTTTGACCCTAATCCAGAGGATTTATGTCAACCTATCTCTAAGTTTGCATGCAACTCCTCTCAATTATGAACGCTCTATCATACGCAGAATCTCTTTATTGCACATGCACGAAACAATATTGGAATCGAAACGCTAGCAACAATCAATTCAACAATACACATTATAAATCATAATTGAGTCGCAATCCATAAACCAATTGAATGAATAACACAATCCAACATCACATAATCTGCCTAGGGTTCATCACATCTAGGTACGCAAAATAATTAGTTCATAACTATAGAGAGATAAACAACAAAAACAAAGAGAAATCTAGAGAGAGAAGGAAACCCATGATTGAATCCTCCAATTCCTCGTGAAATCCCTTCGTTCTTGATGCCCAATGATGTTCTCCTTCGTTCCCACGTTCTCTGGCCTCCAAAGAATGCATTTTCTGTCCCAAAGTCGGCTCCCCTTGAATGAATGTCGAAACCCACTTAAATAGGTGATTTAGAGCGTCTGAGATAAGATACGGGCATGGCCACGGCCGTGCCCAAGCAGCTCCTGTCTGTGTGCTTCAAAAAATACAGAAATATGCTTCTTGTACATAAGACACGTACACGATTTATGTTCGTGTCCTATGCCCCTTTGTCCGTTTCTTGAATGCTCCATGGCTTGGCAACTACACGGACACGGGATTGTGTCTGTGTCCAAAGCCCCTCTGACAGTGTCCAACAATTCTTGTCCGTGTCCATCAATTTCTTCCTTCCAGTGGGTTACACGACCTCTTCTACGGCTGTGGACTTCAAATTCTGTCTGTGGATGTTCAGTTGTTTCACAGATTTGCTTCCTCAAGTCTCCTACGGATGTGTCTTGTCATTCCTAGGATGTGTCTCACTCCTAATGCCTCAAATGTCATCGTTCAAGACTCGTTTCGACTTGGTTTCATTCGATTCGTCAAGACATCATCAATTAACTTGAAAAACACAATATAAAGTGTAGAAGTACCAAAACAAATGACAAATGCTCAATTCATATTCAAAACAATATAAATTAATGCACATAAATACGTATAAAATTGTGTTCATCCACCACCCCAACAAACCAATCAAGAGAGAAAAACAGCCTTGGAGGACATGTTTACACAATTCATGTCTAAGGTAAATGCTAGGGATGCCAAAATTGACCAAACCCTTCAAGCCCAACAAGCCACCATTCAAAACCTTAAGAGGCAAGTGGGTCAAATTACCAAAACGGTTCTCGATAGGGAAAAGGGGAAATTACCTAGTACCTCTCAAGTTAACCCCAATGAGTGTGTCATGGCTATTACTTTGAGAAGTGAGATGGAGCTTGAGGAGCCAAGTGTGGGGGAGGTACCTAAAAAGGTGTGACCAAGGAGAATGAGGTTGTGGTGTAGAGATCAATAAATGGTAAGGAGTAGGAGAAGGAAAAGATGGGAAAGGAAGAACCCTCTACTCTTTACAAGGATGAAGTGAAACCATATGTGCTCCCAATCCCATTTCCTCAAAACTTAAAAGAGCCCAAGGTACCCCCTATTCCATTTCCCAAAAGCTTGAAAGACCACACTAAAGCCAATGAGTTTGAAAAGTTCTTGGAAATGTTCAAGAAATTGGAGTTGAACATACCATTTTTGGAGGTCATTGTTCAAATGCCGAATTATGCTAAATTCTTGAAGGAGATAGTGGCCAACAAGAAGAAATTGGAGGAGTATGATATGGTGGCACTTACTGAGGAGTGTAGTGCGATTTTCATGAACAAATACCCTTCAAAGCTCAAGGATCCGGGGAGCTTTTCAATTCCTTGCACTTTTGAGAAGTTAGAGAATGTGGAGTCCTTGTGTGATTTGGGTGCCTCGGTTAACTTGATGCCCTCATCCGTATACAAGAAGCTCAAAATTGGAGAGCTAACACCTACAACTGTCAAACTCCAATTGGCGGATCGATCCATCAAGCAACCACTTGGAGTTGTGGAGAACATCTTGGTGAAAGTAGGTAAGTTCTTCTTTCTCGCCGATTTTTATGTTTTAGATATAGATTATGCTTGTGATACACCAATCATACTTGAGAGACCCTTTTTGGCAATCGGTGAGGTTTTCATTTATTTGACTAAGGGGAGCATAATCTTTAGAGTGAGGAGTGCATATGAAGAGTTCCATGTTTCTAAAAATGTGCATACACAATTGCTTGATCATGATAAAAATAGGGTGCATTCTTTAGAAACATGTTGCATGATCTCTAAGGATAAACCACTAGTGTGTCCAAAAGAGGAAAAGCTTAATGATAAACCTAGTGCAAAAGAGAGAGAAGAAAAGAAAGGGATTGAGAGTGGAAATGAAAAATTAAAAGAGAAAGAGAGTGATTGCATTTTGAGGGGTGAGTTTGTTGAGGGCCAACATGTTTATTATTTTCCACCCAAAAATCATTTTCTTTATAACCCCAAAATTCCAATGTGTGGTCAATTCATGATACACCAACGTGACTTGTGGTTTGTTCAACGGGCTTTGTTCTTCATTCCAGAATATGTACAATCACCCAGTGAGTCTTCAACTCAACTTGTACCTCATGCAACGTGTGTTGTCGACTTCAACTCAAGATCGCACCTTTAATCCACATCAGCGTATCATAGAATATTCAGATTCAAATCCCGAGGAGCATCTTGGCTTTGTCCTCATTCAACCTCGTCAACATTACTTGTATGGCTTACAATGTGAGTTGATATCTTTCTTCAAAGGTGACTCCTTTGCTCATCAATGTGACTTACAGCAGAATGAAACATCGATTGGCGTTGCCTTGTAAGTCTGATACACATCCAGTCTGCGTGACTTGTATAGCCTACAACGCGACTTGTGTGCAAGTGCAATCTAGGCCGAGAGTCCTCCATTTACATAACACAACTTGAGCTCAGTGCAACTCGCTTTGTATGGTTTGAATACCTTCTGCTTCCTGAGTGACTTAAGTTAACACAACTTGCAACCTTTGATGCACGACTTGTAACACTTCTGGAAAACCTAGAAATCCTTGGGTATGATCAACGTGTCTTGGAACTGGTATAACACGCCTTGATCATATTGCTACGGCTTAGATTAGTCTGCAATGTGCATTGCTTAACTTTTTCACATGTTTTGTTAAAATCATCAAAACTGATAGTCAATAAGCTTGGACACCAGGTACGTGTGATGACAGCTTCAATCACATAGGTTGTGTCTTCAACTTTGTATAGTCTTTGTTGTGTCTGGATATAGTCTGTAATTTGACTAATAATTATTCGGCCTATTAATAAACTAATTTCTTTGCTAAATTCTTGAATAATTTTTTTTTCTTTCTAATATTTATTTATATAAATATTAAATATATATTTTCTGTAAAATAATTTCTGCTTTGCATGCTCTTTTTTATTTATTATTTAATTATTTTATAATATTTTGATATACGACACCTAGCTACAGGATAAGTAGCCTTTGGTATATCAATACTCTATCAAGGTCCTAGTTATCAGGGTAAATAGGTGACCGTGTGTCTGGCTAGATGCACGTGATTTTTCTATCTGGTGGCTTAGTCCACATTAGTTATTATGTCTGTTTCTGGTCCCATTATCTGACTTTGCTAATATATATATATGCAAATAATATTGTATGCATGTATGGTGTCTGCTCTGTGTGCGAACATTTTAAGAAATATTTTTAGAAAATTATTATGTATAGAGAGTGTATATAGAGAAACATTGTTTGTAAATATGGATCGTCGACCTTGTGGTATACCTAAAATCGTGCTTGTGGAGGCCGTCGCTCATTCTTTTCCAGATTCTCATGATTCACATAGCGCACCGGAGGTTTCAGTGCTAATACCTTAGCCTCAGCCTGTGGCTAAGTGTGATCCACTTGATCAATTTGCTTCAGCTCTTGAGCATATTGAGAGGCCTCTTATCCGTCAGGCGGGTAGAGGTCAGCCAGTTCTGTCAACTTCAACAGCACCAGCTCCACTTGAGGTGTCAGTTGTTCCTCAACCTCAGCCAGAGGTGGCTGTTGTGACTGCTTGATTGTTGCTCCCATAGCACCGCGGGATGATGCTGGTATGCTTCTTGATAGTTTTTTGAAGCTGAAGCCCCCAATATTTGTAGGCAAGATGGGAGAGGATCCCGATGACTTTGCCATTGCAATGGAGCATTGTTTCAGTGTTCAAGGAATTATTGATGATGCCAAAAAGGTCAGACTTACCGTGTTCTTATTGGATGGCCAAGCATTTGTATGGTGGCAGAGTTATGAGACTCACGGGTACATCAGTTGGGCTGAGTTCAAGAATGAGCTCATCATGTTTATCCTTCCCGAGAGTATCAGGGATAAAAAGGTATACGAGTTTAGTGAGTTCCATCAGGAGCCGGACATGTCAGTCACGGAGTATTAGGAGAAGTTCAAGGAGCTCAGTAAGTATGTTCCAGGGGACTGTCAAAGTGAGGAGGCTTTGGCAAGGAAATTTAAAAAAGGTTTCTTAACCCGATTTGCTAGAGTGGTAGCGAGCCACGATATGACTACTGTGAGGCAGATGGCCAAATTCTCCATGGGTATAGAGTACATGGAGGAGAGACACCTAAGGGAGTCAAAGAGGGCAAAGACTGATGTTACTTTTTGAGGCTAGCAGGGTCTTGGCCAGAGTAGTCAGCCAAAATCGAGGTGCATACATTCGATAGGGGGTCAAAAGCATATTCAGAGTACTCAGAGCTATAGTGTGGCACAACCAGCTAGGCGTATCGGAGGTCAGAGTTTTGGGAGTATTCTTCCACCTTGTGATACTTGTGGGAGGAGGCACCCCAGGACTTGTAACTAGACGACGAGCAACTATTTCTACTGCCGACAGCCAAGGCACAAGATAGCGGAGTGTCCTTTGAAGCTAGATACAGGGTCCCAATCGGACAATCTATAGTGGGAGGTTCTGGCACTGTTTAAAACTGGCACCAGTAGAGGTGCAAGTACGGGTTTTGAAGACTGTGGTTCTTTTGACCATGAAGATAGGGCCGCACAGAGTGCTGCTATTAAAGGGTACGCTCAGGTGTATCATCTGACATGTCAGGAGGCGTAGGCCTCTAATGCTGTGGTGACTAGTGCGTTATCTATTTATTGGACTTCTGCTTATGCATTATTTGATTTCGGTGCATCACATTCATTTATCACACCATATTTTGTTGAGCATGTTGGGTTAGTGGTACATCATTTGGTTAAATTGTTAGAAGTTTTGTCACCATCGGGTGGTAAGATATTGGTTGATTCTGAGGTCCATGGTTGCGTGATTGCCTTTGGTGGGTACAAGTTGATCATTGATCTTACAATATTAGACACTAGAGAGTTTGATGTCATAATTGATATGGATTAGCTTTCGACTATGCACGCTACCTTAGATTGTTTTGCAAATAGAGTATGTTTTCGACCATCGGGTCAAAATGAGTTTTGCTATCAGGATGAGCGAGACAGTTTTGTAAGGGATACGTGTCAGCTGTTAGAGCAAAGAAGATGATTCACCATGGATGTTAGGCGTATTTGGATTTTTTTTTTACCAGATTCGAAGGATCAGAGTTGAGGGTATAAGATGTACTAATTGTTCGAGAATTTTTCTGATGTGTTTCTCGAGGAACTACTGAGACTTCCTCTTGATAGAGAGATTGAGTTTGCTATTGAGGTGCAAGCAGGTGTTGATCTGATACCAATTCCACCGTATCGAATGACACTAGTAGTGTTGAAGGAGTTAGAGACTCAGTTGAGCGAGTTGTTACACAAGGGTTTTATTCAGCTGAGCATTTCACCTTGGGGCATTTTGGTGTTATTTGTAAAGAATAAGGATGGAAGCTTTCGTATGTGTATCGACTACCATCAACTTAACAAGGTAACTATGAAGAACCGATATCCCCTCCTGAGGATAGATTATCTGTTTGACCAGTTACAGGGTGCGCAATGGTTTTCTTTGATCGACTTAAGGTTGGGGTATCATCAGTTGAGAATCAGAGGAGAGGATATTCTGAAGTTAGCTTTCTAGACTAGGTATGGTCATCACGAGTTCATAGTAATTTCGTTTGGCTTGACTAATGCACTAGCGACATTTATGGACTTAGTGAACAAAGTGTTTAGACCGTACTTAGACCGGTTTGTTATCATCTTTATTGATGAAATCTTGGTGTATTTGAGGAGTAGAGAAGAACACGAGGATCACTTCAGATCAGTCTGGCAGGCTTTGCAGAAACATCAGGCCGAGATCGGCGTATGAGGCGAACCATCTAAACAAGTCCGGCCCATCTTGCACAAGCCTTAGAGCACAGAACTTATACCCAAAAACCATTTATTAATAAATAACTTGTTATTCAAATTACAACAGTTTAATAACTAAAAGTTTAAAAAATAATATTCTTAAATAATAAAATGAAATATTATTATAATATCGAAATAAAATAAAATATTTATAAATAAAATTATTTAAAGACTAAACGAATACAAATACAAATCCATAACCCACAGATAACAGGAGTGGAGCTTCTAACAAAGCAGATAACATATGACCCGAACGATAGGGCATTCACTACTGATAATAACGTCTCACTGGGCATAGAGTATTAGATAACTAATATCAACATAACCTGAAAAATAATTTTTAAAAATAAAACAAAATCAAGAAAAACAAAAGGGTCAGAACCTAGTGATGAATAACACTCCAGATCGCCTCTTACGCACCTCACAGAGATCGTTTTAAAAGCATTTCAGAAAATACCACATACATGTATACATTGTATACTATTAGTATACACTCGTATTACTACAAATAATAATTCAGAAATTCTTTTTAAAATTCTTCGCAAAATAAAACGGACAACAATTAATCAAACAAATTAAATAATTAAATCAAATCAAATATTTTATTTTCAAATATTTACTACAGAACAAAACTTTTAAAAAGAAACTGACAAAACCAGAATCAAACAAAAGGATTTAATTAAATACAAATTAAAAAATATAATATTGTTCAGAATACATTTGTCTAAACATTTAAAAACTAGAATAAATATCATACAGTCAGACAATATATCTATATCAATATATATATATATATATATATATATATATATATATATATATATATATATTGTCTGACTGTATAACAATATTAGATAATGGGACTAGAATTAAATAATATATTATCAGATTTCATATCATGCGTGGACTACTGTCACCAAATAAATCAACTTACATGTGTTTACGCTGGAACACATGGCCACCAACTTACCCTGGTAAGTAGGTCTTCACAATGGTATACAAATGGCTACGCTTATCCCTGTAGCATAGGTGTCCCGAGTCAGATTAAATAAATTAATATAATTTCAAACCAAGCAAGCATGCAAATCAAATATTTATTCTACAGAATATATATATATATATATAATATTTGTTTAAATATATAAATCAGAATCAGATTAATGAACAGAATATTAATATCAAAAAATATTCTAATATTTAGAAAGAAAATATATTACAGAAAATATGTTTAATTTCAGAGAAACAAAATATTTATTACTGAAACAGGTAAATACCGAACAAAATATTTATTACTGAAACAGGTAAATACCGAACAAAATATTTATTATGAATTTCATAATAAATATCAAAACAAAATATTTATTTCAAAACTATTCTTAAATTCAGATAGAAATCTTATTTCAGAACAGATTAATTATTTCAGAAAACAAAATGATTTCCAAAACAAATTTCATATATATTAGATATATCAAAACATATCACATTCAAAAGACACATCCTATGTGTCTGAAACTGTCAGCACACTCACCTGGACACCGAGCTAATAATCCAACTCGCGGTCCATCGGTGAATAGCTGATCACCTCGAAAATCGAACAAAACTGAAAACAGACATTTATTCCATTGGGACCAGATAAGGTAATTGTGGCAGTACGGAATGCATGAAATGCAAATTAAATGCAAATGCAGATATTCATTCAACGTCGAAAAATCTATTTCGGTCGAATATCTATCGCTCAAGTCTCGAAAACCGAAATCTACGTAAAATTACAATTTAGTTCCAACTTTTGTAAAATTACATTTTAATCCCTGAGACCTTGAAAAATTATGACTTAGTCCCCAAAGTTTTCAAAATTTATAAAATGTTTTAAAATTATTATTAATCTCTCAATTTATTGAAATTACAAATCTGTCACTATACTTATCATAAATTACAATTCAGTCCCTGAATTTAAAATAGCCAGTTTAGTTCTCAATGTATCGAAATCCTGTAAAATTTTGTATTTAGTCCTTTCGATATAAAATCACACTAATGGTCCCTAAACCCGAACCAAGCATTAGCCAATGTTTTCAACCATTCCAATCAACTCTATACAATCCCTGTAACTCAAATCAATCATCGGTTTGATCCAAACCCCCCCTCAAACCGTCCAGTTCATCCCTAAAAAATTCAGACCGAAACCCTCCCTTAAGAACAGTTCATCAAATCAACATACTACAACCATATTCATGTTTCTTAGACTCAATTTCATTAAAACCCATCAAAAATGAGTCCAAAATCCTCCTAGAATTGCTTCAAATATGAATTTTTCTTTCCCAAAACCCATTTACAATTTTAACGAAACAAAACGAAAATAAACAAAAAATAAAAGGAAAACAACCATTTAAATTTAAATTCTCGCCTTGGTATGAAGAAAAGAGGAAAAACAAATGGAGGAGGGATGAAGAAAATTGAGAGAAAGATTCGGGTTTGAGGGTTTGGGTTTGAAAGAAAAAAAAAATGAAGAAGAGAAGGAAGAAAAATCTGAGTTTAAAAGGAAGAGCAAAACGCACTGTTTGGTGCTGAACAAAAAGAATCAAAATGGCGTCATTCAATCGCCAGCCCACACTGCCTCAGACGATAGGTATAAGCCTCAGACGACAGGTATAAGCCACGGACGACAGCGTTTCAAACAAATGGACGAAACGTCGTTTCCTTTAAAATGCAGATGACCTGTAGTTCGATCCTACTTTCCTTTTCTTCCAATTTTGTTTCTTTATTTAATTCCAACCAATTTTCACTTAATTTAACACCTCAATCACTTCAAAAATTCCATTGACATAAACAAAAATTTAACACTCCAAAATATCATTAATTATTTAATTAATAATTCAAATTAAAAATAAATTCTTCAAAAAAAATTAAGTCAAAACAAATTCAGCAAAAAATTACTGGAAAATTTGTCAAAAAATCAAGATATTACACATCAGTTTTATGCTAAGTTCTCGAAGTGTGAGTTTTGGCTTGATCAAGTGGAATTTTTGGGACATATGGTATCCATGGATGGCATTATGGTGGACCCAAAGAAGGTAGAAGCAGTACTCCATTGGGAGAGGTCTAAGACCTCTACAGAGATTCGAAGTTTCCTTGGTTTGGCTTGGTATTATAGGAGGTTTATCCAGGATTTTTCTATGATTTCAACTCCTATGACTCGGTTGACGTAAAAGGAAGTTAAATTTGTTTGTTTTGATAGGTTTGAGGAGAGTCTCCAGAATTTGAAGGAATGTTTAATGAGTGCATCAGTGTTAGCCTTGTCATTGTCATTGTGTATTGATGCAGCATGGTAAGGTGATCGCATATGTATCAAGACAACTTAAGAGGCACGAGCAGAATTATCTGACACATGATTTGGAATTGGCAGTAGTTGTGTTTGCACTTAAGATTTGGAGGCATTATTTGTACAAAAAAATTTGAGATCTTCACAGATTATAAGAGCTTGAAATGCATCTTTGGGCAGCAAGATCTGAACTTGAGTTAGAGACATTGGTTGGAATTGCTAAACAATTATGATTGCACTATATTGTATCATCTTGGCAAGACCAACGTTGTTGTCGATACTTTAAGTAGGAAGTCAATGGGTAGTTTAGCCACATTTCTGTTGAGAGACAACTGGCAGTGTCAGAGTGGCAACAATTCATGGGAGATGGAGTAGAGTTGTACTTTTATGATTCAAGGGTTTGTTCGTTCACATTGAGGTAAGGCACGTGTTGTTAGACAGGATTCACAAGGCCCAGAAAGAGGATGTACCTAGGTTTAATGTTGATGATTCTAGAGTTCTTTGGTTTGGTTTGAGGTTGTGCGTACTATCTTCTGGTGGCTTACGCGAGGAGATTATGACTAATAGTCATAACTCTTCATATTATGTACACCCATGATACATTAAGATGTATTGAGATCCACGAGAGTCCTATTGGTGGTCAGGGATGAAGAAGGATATCAGTGAGTTTGTTAGTCGGTGCTTGACCTGTCAATAGATTAAGTTTGAACATCAACGTCCTTCTAGGTTACTGCAATAGATGCCCCTCTCAGAGTGGATGTGATATTGCATCACTATGGATTTTGTAGTTGGGTTACCAAAAACATCTTTTGGGTATGACTCCATCCGGGTTATCGTTGATCAATAAATTGAGTAAGCAAATTTCCTCCCTGTCAAGACGACATATGGAGTAGCACGACTAGCGAAGCTATATGTTGACAAAATTGTATGCATACATGGTGTGCTAGTTTCCATAGTGTTAGACAAAGGACCTCAATTCACGTTGCAGTTTTGGCGTAAACTACATGAAGATTTGGGTAATCGATTGGATTTCAGCACAACTTTCCATCCACAAATCGATGGTCAGTCTGAGCATGTGATTCAAACTTTAAAGGATACATTGAGAACCTGTGTTGTGGATCTTGCGGGGAGTTGGGATTCCTATTTACCATTGGTCGAGTTTGCATATAACAATTTGTACCATTCAAGTATTGGCATTGTTGAACCAGTGAAGGTTCACATTTGGATCCTCTTATGTTTTAATGATGAACAAAACTTGGTAAGAAGGTATGATCAAGAGAATGCAAAATACCAGGTGATTGGGTTCAAGACAAGAGTTACTCAAGTAAGAAACAAAGTTACTCAAGTAAGTGTTAGTTCCAGAAAGCCACTGATTGTTAAAGTAACTCGAGTAAAATGAAAGTTACTCGAGTATGCAAAAGCTAAAAATGTGAGTTACTCGAGTAAGAAAAAAAAGTTACTCGAGTAAGTGCTAAAACCAAAAGATACATTGATTTGAAAGTTACTCAAGTGAGAAAATTGTTACTCGAGTAAGTGGGATTTATGAGAAGCGAGATATGAGGCAATCAAGTAAGAAACAGAAAGATCTTAATAGAATCAAGTTGCAACAGTCATATTTTAGGATTCACTCGAGTAGAGAAACTTGTTACTCGAGTAAGTTAAGGCTAAAGCTGAACAGTAAAAACTGGAGCTGGAGTTACTTGAGTAGACCACAAATTTACTTGAGTGAGAGCTAGAAAAGGAAACTAAATTAGATTGATTTCGGACTTCAATGGTTATCTCTTGACTCACAACGACTAGAAATCTTTGATTGAGTATAAATACGTCTCAATGACTTCAGATCCGAACACAGAACATACATATACACATATCTATCATTCAAGAGACCAAGCTAGATAGAAAACCAAGTGCTTCAAGTCTATAATTTTATTTCTAGTATAGAGCTTTCACTTGTATTTATTCATAAACACTTTGTGTGTGGGAAAGGGTTGTTCTGAACCTCAAAAAACAAATTTGTAAGGGCTTTAGAGGTGTGAGCGTTAGAGATAAATCAACCTTGGTGAGGCTTTAGAGGTGTGAGCCGAGAATTAACCTTGTTGTAATTGGTCTTGTTGCATTGAGTCGTAATCAATCATTGTTATAATGGATTAGAAAAATCCTCAATGAGGAACATAGGTAGTGGATGTAGGCAAGGTTGGGAACCACTCTAAATTCATTGTGTTGATTTTCTCTTTCTCTTGCTCATGAAACTCCATCAAGGCAAGACCAAAAATTCTCTAGCAGGCATGGCACCATATGAGGCACTGTATGGTAGGAAGTGTAGATCTCCTTTGTATTGTGCCAAGGCCAGAGAGAGAGAGAGTCTTTGGGCCAGATCTTATTTTGGAGGCTACTGAGAAAGTCAGGTTGATCCAATAGAGGATCCAGACTACTCACAGTCGTTTGAAGAGTTACGCTGATCCAAAGCGTATATGATTGGAGTTTGCGGTTGGAGACCATATATTTCTTAAAGTATCGCCGATAAAAGGCATTATGAGATTTGGGAAGAACGTGTTGGAGTCATTGCATATGAGTTGGTATTACCACCTCAGTTTGCTTATGTTCATCCAATGTTTCACATTTCACTTCTGAGGAAGTATGTGTAACGCCCTGTCCTATCATATATCCATATTATAACATTTAATTTTAATCATAAAACATGTATTCATATAGATCATTAATATTTAAATGTACATATAAACATTTTGTTCCAAACGTATAAACAAGTTAAACAAAAGTGTAGACAACACTTGATGTTTTCTCTCAAAAATATATATATAATGATAACAAGATGCAGAGGAGAGAGAGTGTGGGACTCAGTCGGATGACCTGTGCTCCATATATATAAGTCAACCAGCCTCACACTTGATCAACTCTCAAAACTGTATATGCTATAAACCTAAAAAAACATTATCGCTTTATATGAGTCGCTACTTAGTGAGAGAAACTATCATTGATAAATCCACGACAAATAGCATACGCATTCAAAGTTATATATTAATCATACATTATACAACGATGCAAGTGAATGCAATTCTAATTTTAGTTTGGATCTTGGCTAAAACATAACAAGTCTCAACCTGGGTCCTGTACTGTAAATCTATAGACATATAGTCTCAAAACTTGTAATATCCTAAATTTTTTTGACAAATTTATTTTGGAAATTTTCCCATTTAAATTTGGAAAATAATATGTAATAATTGGTATTTTCGGATTAATTTTTGATCATTTTTCTAATTATTTTGGAAAATAATTTTTATGTTCAAAAATTAATTTTTTTTGTTTTAAATGTTAATTGGGTGTGTGAACAAAGTGATATGTCTTTTGGGCTAGGAGGGGCTGTCGGCCGTTTGCATTTACTGTCGTTCAAACGTGTGCACACTACAAACTGCAAGCCGTATGGTTCCTTCACCATGTCGTCCATGCCAGTCGACTATCGTTCGCTAGTGTGCAGACAGAAACATATCCACCGCCCAAGCTGCTGTTGCACCGCCCAAACTCTGTCTTTTCTTCTGCCTTTTAAGCCCGATGCACTTCCCAATTCAATCACTTTTCTCACTCTATTCCTTCACTCTCTCACACGTCAAACATGCTTTCTTCATCCCTCCTTGCCGCCATTGATTTTTCTTCTTCTAGTTGAGGTAAGAACAAAACTTCCCAGTTGTTTTATTTTCTTTCATTCTGTTACCATGTTAGTGAGCTGGGTTGATTTATGAATGTTGTGGGACTATAGGTTCGGTTTCCAGGAGCATTTCAATGTAGATTTTAGCTTGTGTTTAGTTATATTTTGATGAATTAAGGATGTGATTATTGGTTGTTCTTCTTCGTTCATTTTTTGTTCTGTTGCATCATTGAACTTGTTGAATGTTCTTGGCTGTGAAGAGGACTGTATTTCGGTGGATATGGTTTCCGGAAACGGTCTTGTTTTCAGTTGTCGTTGTTAGATGATGATGAGTTTAGATGAACTAAAGATGGGAATAGGTGAAGGTTGTTGATCCGTGTTGTGAACAATGAAGAAAAGAATTTGGTTTGAAATTCTGGAAACAAGTGGTTTGTGATTCTGGAAAATTAAGAACTAAAAGAAGTGTTTTGATTGGTTGAAAAGTGAGGACCAAATCTGAGGTTGTCCAAAATTCTGGAAATTCATTGAGGGACTACACGCAATATTTTACATGTGGTAAAATGGTAAATTTTAGAAAGTTTAGGGGCATTTTACATGAGATTAAAAATGTAATTTTAGAAAAGTTGAAGATTTAAAAATAAATTTTAAATACTTTGAGGACCAAATAATAAATCCTAAATATTTTAGGGACTAAGTTATAATTTACCAAGTCTCGGGGATTAAAACATAATTTTACATTGGTCGGGGACCAAACTGTAATTTTACGCAGATTTTGAATTTTGGATTAATAATTATAGAATATCATTCGATATATATTTTTGGTGATCTTTTGAGGGTCAGAGTTTGCATTTGCATGGCATAGCATTTGTTACAGCCACAGTACCGCATTTCAATTTGTTTCTAATATATATTTTTTTGATATATATATTTGTTCAGCTTCGTATCCTGGTCAGCGAGATTAGCCGGTTACCTGTGGTACACGATTGGGCCATTCAGGTTGGATTTTTCAAGTGAGCAAAATGGCAGCTTCAGACACATAGGATGTGTCTTCTAACTTATCTATGTTTTTGTTGTTCTACGACCATAGCATGCAATCTGAATAATTAAAGGATTGGAAAATTCTAAAATCCAATTTATGTGAAAACTCTGTTGTGGAAACTTAGTTTTCTTTGGAAATTTTGATGGTTTTGAAATAATATCACGTTTGATATTTATTACGATTTTGGATTTTAATATATTCTCTGTAGAGGATATTTTGTATAGTACTTTGAAACATTTTGATAATAAATGTTTTGTAAATGATTTGATATATTTGAAGAATATTCCTTATGAATTTGAGTATAACTTTTGGAATTAATATTCCGCTTGTTTGTATGTGTATATTTGAATATTTCCAAATACGAGTATTCTCATTAATAAGAAGGGAAATATTTTTTTCCAAAAAAGAATATTCTGCTGAATTCGTATTCGTATGAAATAAAAGTTGTTTATTTCATTTTGGCTAATGAATTATGAAATCAGTTATTGTATGATTTGACAGTATTGTAACCACTAAATTGTATTTGGAATTGCGAATACGATTTTGGTAAAATTATGATTTAATTATGATGACTTGGGACAACTCAGTTACAGGGGTAAATCGTGACATTTGGTACCAATGCATTGAGAACTCCCAGCTACCAGGGATGTCGGTAGCCATGTGCCCGGTCCAGCACATGATGTGATATTTATTAGTGTCCACGTATTTTGATCAGTGGTGGAGACCACATAAGATCTCGTGGCGGAGTCCACGTTGACTATTATAGTAGTCCCATGTCAGATTGATTTTGATATGATAAGATTTGAAACCAAATATTTCGATATTTACGTTATACGATTTGAAATCGAAGTGTTGATATTTGAGTTATCTGGTTTGCAACTGGATATTTAGATATTAGTGTTATGAGATTTGAAGCCAAATATTTCGATTATACGATTTAAAAATATATGTTTTGGATTTGCATTCTATGATTTGTAAATAAACATCTTCGTGCGATTGTCGTTTGTTTGCCTTGGTTGCGAACGATTTCGAAATGAATTTGAAACTACTATCTTGTACTTGGCGTGTATACATATATACACTTATATTCGCATGTGATATTTTCAAACGGTTTTCAAAACAGTTTGCATGAGGCCCGGTGCCGCTCTGGAATGTCGTTTCCTCACTATGGTTCTTATCCCTTTCTTTTATGTCTATTTTCCGGTATTCTTAATCGCATGTACTTTTGGTTGATTGCGATCTATCGACGTTCGACATCTGATGAGGCATTCTGCGGTTACAGTCAGTGCCCTTTTGTTCGAGTTCAGTTATTATTATTTGTTAGTTGCTCCACACCGGTTTACTTGTGGGTGTATATGTTGTAGAGTCATTTGATATTTAACATGATTTATTATTTATCAAATATCTTTATTATTATTAAAGCTGATGTTTTTAAGCAAGTTTGGATTTATACTTATTAACCTTTTATAAATGGTTTTAATATGGTTAGAAATAAATTCGTTAAGTTATGTTCTTTGAGGCTTGTGCGAGATGGGTCGGGCTTCCACAGACAGTTTGTAATACCCCGGATAATTTTTATAATTATTTTGGGATAATTATATTTGGAGTAATTATTTTGAATAATTATTGGTGGATAATTAGTTTTGGGAATAATTATTTTTGGATAATTATTTGTGGAATAATTATTTTTGGAT
>CAODLS010183283.1:0-27984 GCA_948243855.1 Flueggea neowawraea | reverse complement strand
TAATCACCTCTTTTCATCAATTTCATACATTTAATTTCTGAAATAGGTTTTTGGCCGAAAATAAAATGGGTTTCAGATTTTGCATGATTCTGTTGAAATGGATATTGTAGGTTGTTAGATTATGGTTGTTGGAGGTTAGATTAACATAAATCTAGCTTGAAATCAGAAGAAATGATGAGTTCTTTGAATGACCAGGGTTAGTTTCGGGTTTGACCAATTTCTGATGATTTTGTTATTTGTTTGAGGAAATTGTTGATGGATTAATGTTCTTGAGGTTGAGATAAACCCATAGGTATATTTGGTTTCGATTTTTGTCAGCCAAATCGAAAGTCGGTATTTTTGAGAATAAAGTTTTGTGATTTACTATTTTTGAAATTTTGTGAAGTTGATATCTAGATTTGTAATTTTAGAAACTAGATACTTAGATTTGTAATTTTCGAAAATTTGGAGTAGATTTGTAAATTTTGAGAATTTATGGATAATTTTGTAATTTCGAGGAAATTAGTTAAAATTGTAAATTCGGAGAGTTCGGGAGCTTGTTTGAGGAATCTGACTATTTGGAATAGTCATTTGTATATTCTCAGGCTCGAGGGACTAGTTTGTATATTCTTAGGCTCGAGGGACTAGTTTGTAATTTTATGAGATCCGGGGACTAAAATGTAATTTTACAAAAGTCGGGGACCAAATCGTAATTTTACGTAGATTTGTATTTTTGCGCCGTGAGTGTCAGATCTTCGATTGAAATAAGATTTCTGATGCCGACGGCGTCTGAGTCTGCATTTGCATTTCATGCATGTTTTGTTTTGCCACAGTCACCGTGTTTGATCTATTGTAAAATATTGTATTTCAACTCAGTACGGTTTTCGAGGTGACCAGTCGTCGACCGATGGTCAGTGATTCAGAGTTTGGAAGCTCGACATCTAAGTGAGTAGATTGCAGCTTTAGACATAAAGGTTGTGTCTCTTCCAATTATACGTTTTGGTGTGCTATCACCTTAGCATGAAACCAGAATAATTAAAGGATTGAGAATCCTAAAATCTGGTCTATGTGATGACTTGTTTGTTATTGAGTGATTTTTGGAGAACTATTTGGATTTTGGAAAAAGAGTAGTTGTACTTTGTTTTGAAAGATTTTGCACTTCGGCAAAATATGAATTATTTTTGAAATAATATAATTTGATTATATTATATTTTTGGTATATTTCAGAAATGAATACTGAAATTCATTTTTGGTAAACGATTGATTGTTTGCATGCTTAGTTTTTCAAATCATGCCATAATGAATTTGATAAATATTTTGGAAACCATACTTATATTAAAGTATGTTTTGGAACTCGATATATAAGCCATGTCTTATATATTCTTTGGTTTTTGATAAACCCGGTCGTAAGACCGTTTGCTATTGGTTTTGATATACCCGGTCGTAGGACCGTTTGCTATTTGATTTGAATATACTATGTATATGTTTTGGAGACGGGACACCTCTGCTACGAGGCATGTAGCCCTTGGTATACCAATGAATTAGACAACCCAGCTACCAGGGGTGTCGGTAGCTATGTTGCCTGACGAGGCACATGATTTGATATTGATAGAGGCGAGTCCTCATCACACTATGGCTGGTCCATACTTTTTCGTGATTGGTGGTAGAGTCCACATCACGCCTGCTATGTTTAGTGATTGGTGGCGGAGTCCACATCACGCTTACTTTGGTCCCGGATATGTGATATATGTTTTTGACTCACGTATTTATGGAATACGTTTTGATTTTCAATGGTGTTGGGACAAACCTCAACTAAGGGCGATGGTGGGGCAAACCTCATAAGTTGAGTCTAGACAAATCTCACATCTGCAGGTTGAGTATAGGCCAATCTCACATCATTAAGATATGATTTTGAAAATAATACTATTAGTATTATGATACTTATAAGGCAAACTTTGATTTGGAATTTCTAGTAAAACTAGAAAGGTTTTTTTTGAATTTTGATACTAAACTTTCAACTAAGGTTTGAAAGGGTTTTGGCATTTACTCTGGATTTTGGCATAACCTTTAAAAAGGTTTTAGTTTGAAGATCATGATATGATAAAACATTTTTGAAACATTTTGCTGTGTTACTGAAAGCACATTGGCTTGATGAGTTTTGCAGAAATAATGAAAAGATTTTAGAAATATTCATGGAAGTTTTTTTTGATAAACTCATGAATGATTTCGTGTATGTTGTTTGCTTTGATTGCGAACGATTTCGAAATGATTTTCAAAAGACTATTATGGTGTATCGCGTATACATATATTTATATGTTGACTATATTTGCATGTGGTATTTTCGAACTGTTTTCAAAACAGTTTTTGTGAGGCACTTATGAGGCAATCTGGAGTGTTTTCCCTCACTGGGTTGACCCCCTTTTCTTTGTTTGTTTTGTCCCCTGTTTATTATCATATTGCAGGTGACTATTGGGGATTATGACCATTGACATTGATGCTCAATGAGGTATATTGACGTTGCAGTCAACGCCCTTTTGATTGGGCCCCGTTGTATGATTAGTAGAGGTTCCACACCGGGTTTTCTGTGGGTTTTGTTTTGGTTTTTGTTATTGTTTTTGGCATTTTAAATTTTTAATTTAAAATTATTTCCGCACAAATTTATATCATGTTTTGTTTTAATAAATGATGCTGAAACCTTTAATTGGTTTTTATCATATTTCATTAAATATGATTTTGGGGTAATAGTTCTATACATGGAGGCTTGTGCGAGATGAGTCGGGCTCCCACAGACGGTTCGCCTCGTACGCGGGTCCCGGGTCCCGGGAATGGGTCGTGACATCCTTAATTTTATCATCCAAATTCAGTAGCTGATAGACGAACTGATTAAAATTGTTAATGTATCCATCCTTAAGGTATACATATCCATCTTCAGACACAATCGGTTAGTCAACGACTTTGAATAAATAGGTGCTTTCCAACTTATTCCACAAAGTTTAAGGAGATGTCTCTTTCAACATAATAATTTTAATTTGGGGAGCAAGTGCTAACCTAATAGTGCTGAAAACTTTCCTTTGGATGATACTCCAATCTCCATCTGTCATACCGCTAGGTTTTTTATCCTCCAATGCGAAGTCAAGATCCTACTGCACCAAATTGTCTTGAATCGTACTCTGCCATAACATAGAATTACTCTTTCCATAAAAAATGGAACCTCATACTTTAATGTCGTAGTCGACATCTTCTCTACAACTCTGCTTCTACTCTTTCTCTATTCCCCCTTTTGGAACGAGCCTTTCTCTCTGGTACCACTTGTTGAGGCCCAAACACACAAACACACCCATACAAGAAAAATAAATAATAGAGAAATAGAGAAGAGCACACAATAAATTTTTAACGTGATTAGGTCCCTCTATAGAACTTTGTCCACGAACTCCACTAAAATAAATATTACAATTTTTGAGCAGACAAAATTGTTAAAACCCTCTTACTCTCACAAACCCAAACGCAAGTTACATCTCTAGTTAACTAGGTTAAGATTTTGTGAACCGAACCACCTGAGACCCAATGCCTACTTATAGGGGAGATACCCCTCTTCTATTCTACTTCGAAGCATTGTGGGGCAAGAACTTTTCCCAAACCCACTCCTAACCAATATGAGATTCACTCCAAATCCTCTCTTACTTGATGTGAAATTTGGGGGGTTATCCTAACAAAAAAGGAGGTATAGAAAAGGGTAAATTACACTTCTATATTAAGGAGTCCAAAATAATAACTCAAATACCACATCTTGTTTTACTAATTTTTAAGAATGCTCTCTTTTCAAAAAAAAAATAAAATAAAATAACTAGAATGCCACATTATGACTTTCCACAAGAAATTACCTTCAATTTCTCACCAAAAAAAAAAGAAAAAATTGCCTAAAACAATTGTCAACAAAGTGTGTACAAGCAGTGTAGAATCATGTACAGAGTGTGGACAGAATGTTTATAAACATGGACAAGCCTAAAATTAGTATTTATTTTTTAAAAAATAAAAAATTTAATGATTTTTTTCACTAAATATCAATTGTTTTTGGATTTATTATAAGGTTTACGTAGGAGGGCACTGGTGTACATACTGTGTATAAGTGTGTACAAGAATGTACATGTGTGCACAACATGTGCAAACATTCTTTAATGTTTTTTTGATCAATATTTTTAAAGTTGTAAACAAGTGTACACAATGTGTACAACCGTGTATACAATTAATTATCTATAATTGTTTTTTACTAAAACAATCATTTGGTGAAACATGATTAATCTAAACACTAATTTGGTAGGTTTTTAGTATTCACCTCTGTAATTTCAAAAATTCTAGGGGTTGATTGTATAATCGTGCAACTTGAGGATTGATTTTGTAATTTCACAAAAATTTAGGGCCTTACATGTTAACATATTGTCACTAGGGTTTTGAAAATTCTAGTCGTCGTCGCCCCTGCCACTTGAATCAGCAATAAATTGTTGTAGTCGGAGCGAAGACGAGGATCTAGAGAGCAGTGATGAAATCGTCGTTGCGTTTTTTGAATCCAGTGAAGCAGAGATCTGGTTTTGTTGCGATTTTCACTTGAAAGACTTGAAGAAGATCTAGTTCATTGTGATTTCGCTGCCACAATTTTTGTTTGAGCATGCACCATATGGAGAGACAGGGCAACAAAGAGAGAGAGTGTGATAGAGGGAGAGACGTCAGGGAGAGAGAGAGAGAGAGAGAGAGAGGTGATGTCCGTGAGGTTGTGGAGGTGGCAATGGATAAGGGACTGGTGGCGAAGGCGAATAAGGTAGTGGTAGAGGGGAGAGAGAGAGCATTGAGAAAGAGAGGGATAAAAGATGGGGGAGAGATTAAAAAAAGAATAAAAAGAAAATGATGTGGTATTTTAGATATATTTTTTGCAGTAGTGGCAGTTGATAAAGTTGTATAATAAGAGGGGGCATTTGAGAATAAACGAAAATTATTGATGGTGTACTATGTAGTTTTTTCCATTGATGGAGCCATGAATCAAAAGAAATGGAGTCTGCAATGGGGAAGTAGGGATACTCTGGACCTTAGGTGGGGTCAGTCGGCCCACCTCCGTCTACCACTGGTTTCTACTATACTAAATACACATAATCCTGACATAGATTGTAAGATAACAATAATGTAATTAATAAGGAATTCTCTGTTAAGTGCAGTAAAGGTTTAAAGGAAATCTCATTCTTATTATCAAACACTATAAAGTTACAAGGCTCAATTTGGTTGGAATTATGAACATCATGTGCAAGAAATTGGGTGGTTAGCTTCGTCAAGTAATAATAATAATAATATGTCAACAAATAATAATAATATATCACCAGCTTCTTGAAGCGATAATTACGGAGACGAAGAAAATGAATCGAGGGCTGTCAATTAGCTTTATTTGGTACGGACAGGAAAAAGAATAGCATGGTTTGGGGCTCACAAACTGTCAGGTACTTGTCAAATGTCGAAGCAAGCAAATCGTACCAAGGACGATCGCGATATGCCCACGAGGGGGTAACGTGCAATCGGCTATGATTTCAATTGTTGTTTTTTAGCTCCACCGTTGCCAAAACTTCCTCCTTGTTGTGGTCAAGATGGCACCAAATCACATGGCCCTTTGTAAGATAAGGTTACCTAATGTGGGCTAACTGAAGAGAGAATATTTATAAATATTTGTTATAAGAAGGGAAAGAAAGAAACAACAGCAAAGACAAGCACTTAGGCATCAAAACAAAAGGTACTGGGGACCTTAACACATGGGGAGTTTGAGTGGGGTGGTGGCTTTGAGCTTCTCCAACGTGTGGAACCAACTAGAAATTTGAGAATCTTTTGCAAAATGTTGGTTGGAAACACACATTGCTGGGAAAAGTCTTATGTTTAAATCATAATAATCTCAAAAAGAAAAAAATTTCAATGTATTTCAAGTATCTGTTCTCTTTTTCTTCTTTGTTGAGATAATGTTTATCTTGATTTTAATTTATAATTAAAGTATTTTTTAAGGAAGTAATGTTTCTAAAATTTATGATATTAGGGCCCGTTTAGTTTAGCTTTTGAGATTGCAGAGATTGAGTTTAAAGTTATTGATGCGTTTGGTTATAACAGTCGTAAAATGAAGTAGATAGAGCAAATGGTTAAGAGCGTGTGTTTCTTATTAATTCATTAGCTCTCAACCTTGTAACAAAAACCAAGGCTGAATGTTTTGCACGAAACGTTCTCAACCTTTCTCGAGCCAATTTATCTTTGAATTCAGAATTAATATTACACATTTAACTTCAAAAGTAATTAAGTTTTTACTATCCTATTTGATGTCGCTTATTTAATTGAATAAAACACGTACGTACCGCATAGAGGGCAATATTTATTTTTTTATTTTTTATGTTTATCAATAGAGGGCAACCGTTCATGACACAATATATTCCTAGGATCCCGTAAGTTCCAATTTTGTGTGATAAGGCTATTCTAAATTAAAAATTCGTTAAGATTCTCTTAATCATATTTGTTCTGTGAACCAATCGATTGGCTTGTAGAAACGAATCATGGATCTTCGAATTATTCTGAACAAGTATCTTACTAAAAGAACTACTAAAAAAAAGTTTCTTACAAAAAAAATTATAACATCGTAATTGATTTTCTGTACTGCAGAGTTCAATTCAGAAATCGTTTAAGAGATCTTAACTTCAAAAGTAAAAAAGTAATAGTCAAAAGAATTGGAATTGAAATTGGAATACTGGTATTCTTTAAAAAATAATCTAAAATAATTAAAATATGAAAACCCATATCTTTTTCTTCATAAGTGTAATCATATTTTTCTTCATAAGTGTAAAGAGAGTGGGACAAATATTATTATATGTTATATGCAAGTGGTGCGGAACAAACCCCTTACCAGCTTGCACTTATACATGCATACATGTAAACCTTGCCGCCAAAACATTCACCTAGAAGTAGGCCACCTCTTAATTCATACAAATGTTTCAGGATTCTGATTTCATTGGCAAAAACAACCAACTCTTGTAATTTGGGAAAGCAGAACCTACAAAACTACATTTTTTGACAACATTTTACAGGGGGTGCATTAGATTGTACCTTTTGTTTTGTGTTTCTCTAACCTCATTGGACTGATATAATCAAGCACATGCTATGGTTTTGTTCTATTCTGGGCAATATATCTTATGTTGTGATTTAGATTTGTTGGATATATCCTGTTGCAAGTGCTACTAAATTTCAACGAAAGAACAGAAAAGGGACTGGCTTGAAAACTACTGTTGCCGTAGATGGACCTATACGGCCATGCAAAGTCTTTGTAGATCCACTATATCCCAACTCAAGTTGCAACAAAAAATCAATACTATAGAAGATAACCATGCATTACGTAGTCTTGTCTATTCAACCATATATAATCTGCATCTCAAAAACACTGGTGTAGTAGCGACCTGTGGGCGCGGGGTGTCCGTTCATCGCTTAATTTTACTTGTAATTAAGAGATAATGCAAATACATTCAGAATTTACTCGTATTTAATATGTCTGTAGAAATTATAAACTCTACAGCTTTTTTTTTTTACGTACCTTCCTAGTGAAGGCAATTTATAAAACCTCGACTCCTCAAACCATATGTCTCAAATTCAAAGCATAAGAGTTCATAAACGTGATTGCTTTCCACTAAATCATCCCACTTTGGCTCGAAAAATTTACAAATTATCACACACGTAATAGAGTCGTGTTTGATTGGTTAAAAATTGTTAAATAGTTATAAATTAATTAATAAGGTTAACAATTAAGAGTCTCAAAAACTTTCGTTAAAGTATAATTAAATATTTTTACAAATATGAAAAACCCACGGATAAATATAATCCAAGCACCCAAATATAAGAAATGCAAATAAGTAAAAAAGATAGGGATGGTGAGATCAATTCATCAATTTACAGTGGTTTAGTCATTTTTGATTTATTTCTACTCCTCAAGTCTTACTTGAGAATTTCGAATTTGTTATACTCTTCACTTTCGGGTGATGTGAAATCATTTACAATTCTATTGCTTTCCAAAGCTGCAAAGAACCTTTACATTCTCTATTGTTATCTAGGATCAAACTAGGAAACCTCAATATATTGTTTTCAATGAGAAACAAGGCAAGCTTCTTAATCACTCAACAATAATTGTGATTTTACCAATGGGCAAGTAATTCTGATGTCTTATTTTGTGCAAATATTTTTAGCATTTTGTGAATTATTTTTTGGAGTAATTTTGGTGAATTTAATGGTTTTTGACTAAATTTTTCATTCTTGACTTGCAGGAAAAAATCTAAAGAAGAGACTAAAAGAGTGCAAAGTGTTGATTCAGGGACTAGAATTGACATTTATAGAAAATGACCAATCTATAATTTTATAAAATCCTTCACTGGGATTTGAACTGGGTTTTTTCTGTAAATATGTGAGTTGGGGAATTTTGTGCTGAGAAGGAATTTCGAGAAAACCTCGCCGAATTGCAAAATCGCTTACCGGAATTTAGTCTGTAATGATATTTTTGTAATTTTTTGAAGATGCAATAAAGGAAAACTATAGAAGGGATCCTCAACACTTGTCCTAGAGGGGGAAGTTGGCTTCGTACACCTTGGGAGCAGATTTTGGTGATCTTAGAGAGAGAGAGAGAGAGAGTGAGAGAGAGAGGAAGGACTAGAGATAAAGGGAAGCTCAGAGTTGAAGATTTTAGAAAATTCAAGCCACCGCAACAATTCCTTTTCAACTTTTATGGTTTTTTGTTGTTTTATTTACATTTTATTTACTGTCTTGTTTATTTTATTAGAATGCTAACTTGAACTCTTGTTAGCGTGTAGAGATGTAACCTGATGCATGAATTTATGGTTGGTAAATGATGGGGTCTTGAACTTTATTATCATATTTAAAGGATTTTGTTATGAAATGATGAAATGCTCTTGTTTTTATTATTGAACTCATTTGTTTAATCACCAATTGAGTTGCATATGAGATGTATGTGTAAAATATCAAGAGTGAAGTATATTCCTAGCTCTTAGAGCATTTGACATGCATTATTAGGACATAAATGATTCTACTAGTGTGTCATGGATTATGAGAATTGTTTGAACTTATTGGGTTATAATTAATTTAGGTTAAATGAGATATTATTCTAGTTAATTGAATCACATTCTAATTCATTTGAAAGAAGTTTTAGACAAATATAGAGATAAATTGACATTCATTCCTCATAACCCATTATTTAAATTGGATATAGAATTCCATTAAGTGAACTCTCATAGCCCTAAAGCTTTTAGTCCATTGAATCCCTATTTTAGCTTATTTGATTACTTGTTTGAATTGCTAATTAAGTTTATTGCTTTAACTAGTTTAAAAAACAAAAACAAATGTGCTTTTTTTTGGTTTTAAACCACAGTTAGCTAGTTTGTTCTTGTGGGTTCAAACCTACAGAATTTTCTAAGGTTTTAAGACTACATTGACATTTGTGCATTTACAGATTTTGGGTCTATCAAGTTGACTCAAACTAGAGTTGTCTGTGATATTAAGGAATCAAAAATTTCCATCCTGGTGGGAGCAAATAAAATGACTTATAAAAAAAAAGTGATTTTACAATGTAAACTCAGTGTTAATTAATGCCATACTAAAATCTCTTACCAAACCAAAATAGTTACAAGTGAAATCAAGAAGAGAGACAATGTGGTAGGTGATTGCAACAAATGAACAAGTAGATAAAATGATGTTGTAAATTGCCAGCTAAGTTTAGTAACTTATGATGCTTACAAGGCACATAATAAATTTCACAAATGATGGCAAAAATAACAAGGAGAAATCCAACAAGGATGATGGGAAGGAGTTTAATAAAGATTCTTCTATCATTTGCTACAAATGCAACAAACCGGGGCATATGAAACAAGACGGTCCTTTGCTCAAGAAATTCTCCAAATTTGCTGAGAAGAAGAAAGGCAAGGCTATGAAAGCTACATAGAGTAGTAGTGATTCAAGCTCTGATGAAGATGGAGAAATTAAGGAGCTGGCCAACTTGTGCTTGATGGTTATTAAGGATGAGGCTCCTAGTAATGAGGTATATGAATCTTACATTTTTGATGAACTTCATGATGCTTTTGATGACTTGCATGATGAATTTGAGAAACTTAGTGCGAAGTATATTTCTTTAAAAAAGAATTTTACTGAACTTGAAGCTAAGGTGAAAATTTGCAAAAAGAAAAAGATGCTTTGGAAAATGAGAAGTTGCTTTTGCAAAAGAGTGTTGATGATTTTTCTTGTATTGCCTTCAAGCTTACAAATGGGAAAGAAAATCTTGAGAAACTATTGGGTTTTCAAAGACAATTTTTATCTAAACATGGAAAATCTTCCAAAACTAGTTTTGTAAAACAAGGCACCAAAGTTGACAATGCTTGCAATTTTTGTGGTAGACATGGACATATTACGTATACTTGCTACTTAAGGTCAACTAGGAAGATTGTGACAACTAGGATGTGGGTTCCAAAAGGAACAACCTCACCCAATATAGTAAAGACTTAACCTATAAGGACCCAAGAAAATTTGGGTACCAATTTCAAAATGTTGATGTGTCTTTGTAGGTACATGAGAGCAAAATTTAAGAAAAACATGTGCATGAGAGCAGAACCCATGTGTAGCACACTGAGCTCTTATCCAGCATCTCTTTAGCCCAAATCAAAGAAAAGAAGAGGACACATAAAGATTGATGAATAACTTATTAGATTAGATCATTTTGATGTTAGTAAGATACTTTAGATCATTTTGGAAAAAAACTCAAATATTTCATTTTGGATGATACCTTAAATATTCTACTTTATTTTGTTTCCCTTTTGATTAATGATCAAATAAATTAATCAAGTTTTTTGAGTAATGTTACAAAATTATTTATTAAGAATTAGCCATGATTGTGTTTGGTTATTATTTTTTTGAGTAATACTGCAAAATTATTTTTTTAATTAATTTCAATTAATTCTCAAATGAAATTAGATAGGCCATTTGTAATTTTTTTTCAAGACATGATTGTGTTGATGAGAGTTTTATGTAACTGGAAGGAGTTCTTAACATGATTTTAGAGATTTCAGTGAGCTTATAGGTGAATATTGAAGTTTAAGGGACTAGCAGGATGTTTATTGAAAGTCAAAGGGGTTAAATATGTTCTGTTCTATTTTGGTATTATTGGAATCTATGTCATCAACCCCAAACGGCAAAATCTGACTTGTATAGTGAATGTAATGGTGCTAAGTGTCAGTATGATAATTACACCATTTTAAAAACTTGAGTGGGCTCATAGGTAAAAATGAAAGTTAGGTGGGTTAAAGAAATGTTAGATAAGAGATCAGTGGACTACATATGGGTTCTGCCCAAGAAAATTTAGGTACTTGTTGGCCCAAATAGCAAACCAAAAGGGGGATGAATTATTTTTGAAAAAATAAAATCAGTTTAGTGTGCTATTAATAAAATCGAGAATAATTAAGCAAGAAACAAAATAAGCACAAATAATGAAGAGTAAAGAGCTTAGTGATGAGTAGTAATTTGAGCCCAAAATGTGGAGGTGGAAACTAGTTCTTTCAATCTTGATAAGATACAAACCCTTGAAAATAATGTTAAAAGCAAATGTGTAAGTGTGTGTTAATCAAAGTAAATAAAGATAACCATAAGAGAGGTAAGAGAGAAGAGATCAAATACAAGCAATTTATAGTGGTTTGACTTAATAAATCCTACATCCACTACCTAAGCTCTTCACTTAAGACTTCACAATTCACTATCTTCCTCCTTGGAAAATAATACAACCACTTGCTTCACATGGGCAAGCTCCTTAATCACCTCAAACTTCACTGGTGTTTAAGAACCATTAGAACCTTCCTAATCTTTACGGGTGTTAGGAGAATCTTTACAACCTGCCTAACTTCAAGAGTGTTATGAGACCTTGAAAACTCACCACAAAGTTACAAGAATTTGTTTGAAACACTCCCTCAAAAGGATATGCAAATCTAAGCTCAAAGGAAGAGACTAGCTCAACTTAAATGAATATAGCTCTAAAAAGAAATATGCATAAGTTGATCAATTCTTGTGTTTTGCAAGTGATTCTTGAGTCCATTTTATAGATAAATAAGTCCTCTTGACTATTATAAAAATTTTGGAGCCATTGAGTTTGATTTTGTGATTGCTATTTCACTTTTCCCGAAGTTGCTAGACTTAACTATTCTTCTGGTAGAAGTTTTTGTAGAACTTTTACTCCAAATATAGTTATCCTGTAAATAGCAAACAATATATATATATGGACATCTGGACTCATTTACATTGGGCTACACTTATATTTGACCCATTTTGATCATCTTGGCCCGAGTTACAATAACTGCTCTTGATATAGAAATCTCATCAGAACTTCTACTCCAAGAGTACTTAATCACTGGATTCACATCATTTAACTATTTTTAGGCCTCAAATTTTTTTGTCCAATTTACACTTGCTGGAATCTTTTAAGCCTTCAAACTTATGGCCAAACTCTCTTTAGAACTTATTTATATACATCAACAGATAAGAACCCATTTACATACAAGTTCAATCAACCAATTTTAGCTTACATCATATATGCAGTTAAATCCAATTTCACTTAATTATTCTTTCTCATTATTTCTCATTATCAAAACCTATTAAATGAATATAAGAGTTCAATAGTACCAGTTTCAAAATGTTGGTGTGTCTTTATAGGTGTACATAAGAGCAAAAGTTAAGAAAAACATGTGGTAATTGGATAGTGGATGCTTTCATTATATGACCGAAGATCAAGCTATGTTCACCCATATTACTCCTAAGAAAGGTGGATATGTTATTTTTGGGGACAATGGAAAAGGTAAGATAGTTGGAGAAGGTAAAGTTGGTAAGACTCCTAACCCAACTATTAATGATGTGTTACTTGTTGATGGCTTGAAACATAACTTGTTGAGTATTAGCCAATTTTGCAACAAAAATTGCAAATTAGTGTTTGATCCTAATAAATGCATTGTTTATGATGTTGATGGTAATTTTGTATTTATTGGTTTGAGGCAAAATAATATTTATGCAGTTGACTTGTTAGATTCCAATTCCTTTAGTGAGACTTTCTTTTGCGGTTATGAACAATGATGCTTAGCTTTGGCATAAAAGGTTAGGACATGGTAACATACATAGAATTTCAAAAATTTCCAAAAATATTTAGTGAAAGGCTTACCAAAATTCAAATTTGAAAAAGATTTTATATGTGATGCATGTGTTAAAGGAAATCACTCAAAATCATATTTTCAAAGCAAAAACATGATTTCTACAACAAGACCTTTGGAATTATTGCATATAGATTTATTTGGTCCTTCTAGTACATTGAGTATAGGTGGAAAAGCATATTATTTTGTAATTGTTGATGATTTTTTTAGATTTACTTGGGTTTTCTTTCTTGCATATAAAGATGAAGCTTTTCATGTATTTGTATGTTATAGCAAGAAAGTCCAAAATGAAAAAGGCTATACTATTACTTCTATTAGAAGTGATAGAGGTGGAAAATTCTCATGTGAGCCATTTAAGTCCTACTGTGAGGAGCATGAAATATTGCATAATTTTTCAGCTCAAAGGACACCTCAACAAAATGGCGTTGTTGAAAGGAAAAATAAGACTTTGCAAGAAATGACAAGGACAATGTTAAATGAGAATAATTTGCCAAATTATTTTTGGGTTGAGGCTATAAATACAACAACACGCTATATAATTAATAGGGCATATGTGCAATCCATACTCAAGAAAACACTTTATGAGTTGTGTAAAAATAAAAGACCTAACATTTCCTACTTTTATGCTTTTGGATGTAAGTGTTTTGTTCATAACAATGAGAAAGACGCCTTAGGAAAATTTGATGCTAAATCCAATGAGGGTATTTTCCTTTTATATTCTTCTATTAGCAAAGCATTTAAAGTCTACAACAAAAGGTTTGAAAAGGTTGAGGAATCTATTCATATCATTTTTTATAAAACTAATCATTTTGTGCCAAGAATGGATGATGATGATTTACGCCCAGGTATTGGAGACAAAATGAAGGATCTCTACATCAAATACAAAGAAGATGAATCATCTTAGCAAGTCCATGATGAGACCAAAGATATGGAGGACAAAGATTTGCCTAAGGAATGGAAATATGTCAAACACCTCCAAAGGAACTCATTATTGGAGAAGCTTTAAAGGGAGTTACCACTAGATTTTCTCTACAACAAGCTGCTAATTTTGCATTCATATATCAAATGGTACAAAAATACATTGATGACGCTTTAGATGATGAATATCGGGTGATGTCCATGCAAGATGAGTTAAACCAATTTGAGAGAAATGAAGAATGGGAGCTAGTTGTAAGACTAGATGGAGTTGTGGTGCTAGGAACTAAATGGGTGTTCAGAAACAAGGAAAATGAAGAAGAAAAAGTTGTCAAAAACAAATTACGAGTTGTAGCTCAAGGATATCTACAAGAAGAAGGGATATAATTTGAAGAATTCTTTGCGCCGGTGGCAAGATTGGAAGCCATAAGAATTATGTGTGCTTATGCTTTCTTCAAGGACTTCATGTTGTTTCAAATGGACATGAAAAGTTCTTTCTTAAATGGATACATCAAAGAAGAGGTGTATGTGGAATAACCTTTTGAATTTGTTGACCCTAACCATCCAAACCATATGTACAAGTTGAAGAAAGCTCTATATGGACTAAAGCAAGCTTCTAGAGATTGGTATATGAGGTTGAGTCAATTCTTGTTGGAAAATGGTTTCAGTAGAGGTAAATTAGATTATTCTCTGTTTAATTTGCATAAAAATGATGATTTACTTTTGGGACAAATTTTTTTCAATGATATAATATTTGGTGCTACTAATGAATCCTTATGTGATGAGTTTTCCAAGTTAATGCAAAAGGAGATTGAGATGAGCATTATCGAAGAGTTGAATCACTTTCTTAGACTGCAAATCAAGCAATTAAAGGAAGAAATTTTTATCAATCAAATCAAATATATCAATAATATGCTCAAGAAGCATGGAATGAAAAATGCCAAGTCACTACCGACTCCTATGAGCATTACCAAAAAACTCACCAAGGATGAGCAAGGAAAATGCAGACGAGAAGCTTTATAGATGTATGGTTGGCTCAGTTCTTTATCTTACTGTAAGTAAGCCAGATATCATGTTTAATATTTACTTATGTGCACGTTTTCAATCATGTCCCAAAGAATCACACTTGAGTGTTGTCAAAAGAATTTTTTAGTACTTAATTGGAACTAAGAATGTTGGTTTATTATATCCAAAACATGATTTCTTTGATTTAGTTTGCTATAGTGATGATGATCTTGCAGGAAGAAGATTAGATAGGAAAAACACTTTGAGTACTTGTCAATTCTTAGGAAATACACTTGTGTCTTGGTTTTCATAGAAACAAAATTGTGTTGCACTATCCATTGCTGAATCTGAATATGTAGCAGCTGATAGTTGTGTTGCACAAATTTTGTGGATTAAACAATAACCTTTAGATCTTCAAATCAAGACTTTAAAAAATTCCTATCAAGTGTAACAATACAAGTGCCATAAATATTTTTAAAAATCCCATTCAACATTCTAGAGCAAAGAATATAGATATTAAACATCATTTTATTCGTGATCATGTTCTTAAGGGTGATATTGAACTTGTATTTGTTCCTAAAAATGATCAGCTTGTTGATATTTTAACAAAATCCCTTGATGAAATGCATTTTGTTTCCATCCATAGGTGTATTGGTATGTGTAATTTGAATGAGTTTTGATTGATTATGTTTGTTCATTATTTTGTGTTCATATGCATTCATTCATACATATATATTAAAGTGATCCATGTGCCAAATGAAGTCACTAAGGTTGAAAGGATCTAAATGGTAAGTGTTGCTATCTGTTATCATGTTATGCTCGTTAAGGTTGGTATAACGCATATAATAGAGGAATGGTTCAAATTTGGATTTATCCGTTTTGGTATCTAAGTGCATTTCAGAGATGCTAGGTACGTAGTTCATGATGAATTCTCACTAGATTGTCTTTAGAAATATGCTAAGCACTTTGGATATGTGGTAAGCACGTAGATCATCATGGATGAACACCTTAGATTTTTTGGGTTTGTGCTACGCACTTTGTAAGTGTACTAAGTGCATTGTCGAGCTTGATCAGAATATTGGGTATCAAATATGATGTCTCTAAGTGCTTTGTATATGGAATAAAGCATGTAGCAAGTGAAGCAGAGGTATTGGATTCAAAATTGTTAAATCTGCCGAGGTAGAAGGCTTTACAAAGTATGTAGAATGGCTCACATAAATTGGACAAAGCACATTATGTCCAAAATGGAGAAGGGATCTAAGTATGTAGATTGGTAGAAAGCACGCAGATGCCATTTTGTCTCTTCTAAACCCGTAGAACCTGGTGCTACGTACGTACAACGTTACCCCTATTTTCAAACAGTTTCACTCAAAAATCCTTGAAGCCTCGTCTAGAGACGTAGTATAAGGATCTAAGTCTGTAGGTCTTCACCGACTCTGTACAACATATGTAGAATATCTTCTATATGAGTAGATGTTTTTACATACATAAATACCCAAAATCTTTCCCTCTCATTTATCAATTTCAAACTCAAACCTAACTCTTTCTCACAAAATTGAAACATCATTCTTACTCAGAAACAAAATCCACATACCCTCAAACTCTGCAAACCTTAATTCTAGAAACCCTAACTAAATTTCTCTCAAACTTCCTAAATTTCGAAAAACCCTAATGCACCTTAAACCTTAGCTCTTGCGTAGCAGCTCCAATCTTTTGCAAAAATGACTAAGAAGACGACTGAGATTAGAGTAAAGAAAGCTCATAATGCGAAGAATCCAGAGATGGGAGAATCTTTTAGAGGCGTTAAGCGGCCAAGGAGTCTCAGAAGTTCAATATTCACTAAACAAGGTATTCCTATCTCTTCTCCCTCTAAGAGTGCTAAGAAAAAGAAGGGTATTGAATAGGAGAAAAGTTTGATGCTGAAGGATTCATTGATCTAAAAGATGCTAGGTTATTCAAACATTTACAAAGAGTTGAATTCTTTAATGCTAGAATTTTTGACTTTCAGTCTCTGTAAGGGCAAAGGCAGACCCACATATAGAAGCTGTACCACAAGCCAAACAGCCTAAATTAGTTGAGGCTGAGGATTTAGAGGAAAAGCAAGGTGAAACAACTTATGCGAATAGAGTTGAAAATCCAACTAAAATGGACTATGGAGAATTTGAGGAAAAGATTACTACCAAAGAACTTTGAAGATGCATCAGTGTTGAAGTTGAAGAAATTGCTCAACAAGTCGCTCACTACATTATTCTGGACACAACACTAGATGCTCCCAATGAATCCACTAATCTGAATTTAAATGATCCAGCTCCAGAACCTTCAACCTCAAAAGAGTGAACTTTATAGGTATATGATCCATATTTTTTCATGCATACAAACATTGCATCTTGTACATTCATATGTTGCTATGACACTTAACTCTATGCTTATATTAATGAAATTTGTTTTGTGTCAAATTTGTGCTCTAATTCATTTATGTATAATTTCTATGATTTTTGCTCTAAAGATGCTCTGATTTTATCCTACATTTTTTGATTGTTGACAAAAAGGGGGACAAAATTGTGCAAGAGTTTGACTAAACTTGCTAATTATAATATGCGTGTTAGTGTGCTAAACTAGAATTAGAGAAATTTATAACTAGTATTGTGCTAACAAACGGACAAGGTTCAAAAAGCCTTGATCAAAATTGTGCCAATTTTGTTTTCAAGTTGTTTAAAACAGGTGCATTGATTGAAGGGGAGTGCAAACTCTTTCAATGTTTTGCCATCATCAAAAAGAGGGAGAATGTTGAACTAGTTTTGGTCAACATGTAAATTTCCTATAAGTTTTGACGATTTACAAAACACTTGAAATAGTTAAGCTTCGCACATTACATAATCCTCTAAGTGTGTACTACCATGATCTAAGCACGATGTATCACTATCTACATCTATTGATCAAGTCAGAGACATACTGATTTTTTTAGAATAGAAATTATGCGCATAGAACTAGACATAAAGTACACAAACCAGAGATAATGCTCGTAGTATGGTATGCAATGCACGTAGATGTGGTGCATCAGAAGGCAGAGATCTCCAGAATTTCTCTAAGCGCATTAAGCAATACGAAAGGAACGTAGATGGGAAGTTAAGATATTATTTTTAAAGACTCATTCGCATCTATGCGCGTAGAGGACTATCTAATGCGCATAGACGGGGTTGAAAAGAAAACCATGGAAAGCTCACAAGACAAGTCAGAGATGTGTTGATCCTATGAACAATGTGCGTAGAAGAGTAAAGGCGTCATATTTGAAGAAATTATCCTACGCACCTAAGTCTTAATGCTAAGCACATAGACAGGTCTAGTCAAGAAATTGGTAAAGCAATCATACGCTCTTTGAGAATTTAAATTTGAATATTTTTTAACACGCTGACGCCAAAAATCAAAGGTGCAATCTTGGAAATCGGCAATGCACATAGTAGGATTTATCTAAGCATGTAGAAGGATTGATCTATGAACATAGCAGAGACGCTAAGCCCATAGAGGCTAAAGAGTCCCATACAGTAGCTACTGAACTCAAAGCAATGCATGTTGAAGGAGAGCAAGGTGCATAGGACCTTGATGGACTTAACATACTATGAACGTAGGAGATCATCTATGCTCGTATAAAATACTAACATCAATAAAATTAGAATTTTGCTTCTCTATCACAACGGTTACATTGGGATTTAAAACGACTATTTTTGGGAGAATACATATAAATAGAGATGTTTAGAACAAGAGAAGACAAAGATACTTTTCAAGAGTGTGCCCTAGCTTTGCTAGTTTGATTCTTGACTTTCTCTCTCTTTTTTGCTCTTCATATTCTCATTGATTTGCAATTTGCTTATAGGGTTGGTGTGATATATTGCTTTTTAATATAGGAATCCACTTGTAATCAAGCTTTGAAGTTAAGCTTGAAGAGTAGTATAGGTTTCTTTGTTTGGTCCTTTAAAAACAAGAGAGGTGTGAGGTTTTCTTGTTTTGGTCCTGCAAAAACAAGGTCTAGAAGGTTTCTTGTGAGCCTATAAAACAAAAGAATATAACGGATTCCCTTCGCCCAAAAGAGATCTGTTGAATAGTGAATTATAAATTCTCTAGTGAGCTAGAGAAATGGAAGTAGGTCAAAGAGATCGAAGCACTATAGATCAGGGAGTTCTTTCTTCTAACCCTTCATCTTTTTAATTCTCTTCATTGTTTTAGAGTTTTGGATTGAGCTACTATTTTTTTATAAAACATTGAAAAAGGTTTCAAAAAGGTTTTAAATTTCTAGCAAAAATACAATTCACCCCCATCTGGGATTGCCATATTGGAATTACATTGTTTTGTGCAATGATTCAAACATAATTCAACAAAGAGTAATAATGCACAACTTATTATGACATGTGGTACATATTAGAGGTGACCAATGAAGAACAAGACTAGTGAAGGAGAAAAAGGTGTTCCTTTTGGTGCATAAGTACTAGTTGTTCAAGAGAGATGTTTGATAGATTTAATGATCAAAGAGTTGAAGACTCTTAGAAGAAATACACACACTCTAACTTGGTGAGGATGCTAAAGGCTTGGGCTTCAATCAAGAATGTGATTTGAGAATCCAAGGATTTATTGCTTTTCCACTTGAATAATTTATGGTTCTTTGCTCGCTCATCAAAAGAGTATGAAGGAAAAAGCAAAAAGCGAGAAGATTCAAAAGAAGAATGGAATCACTCTTAAAATCTCTAAATCTAGAGAGTAATTAGATTAGATAAAGGAGAAGAAGGTGATGAGATTTTTATGCTTACAAGGAAGTTTAAAAAGTTCTTGAGAAAGAAAAAGTTTTCCAAAAAGAACACAACAAGGAGCAAATACTAGGTGAAAGCAGAAGGAATCCTCTAGCATTTATTATGATTGCAAGAAAAAATAAGACTTGTCAAATATGAATATCCACTCTTGAAGAAGACCTTCACAAAGATTAAAAAAAAAGAAATGAAATCAATCTGGGGTGATAGTAATAGTAGGTCGAAAGAAAAGGAAGAAGACATGGAAATTGTTAACTTGTATTTGATGCCTATTAAAGATCAAGATGAGCTTAGTGACAATGAGCTAAATGATTCTTACTCATGTGAAGAGCTCAATGATGTTTTTTGAGGAATTGCATAATGAGTTTAAGAAACTTAACCTTAAATATATTACTTCAAAGAAGGTAGTTTATGATATTTATGCTATAATTAATTGTTTGCAAAATGAGAATGATGATTTGAAATTGGAAAATCAAAAACTGAAACTTGAACTCAAAGCATGTAGAGAAAATAGGAATGACGCATTGGTTGACGAGAATTTGGTTTTAAAAGAAAAGGTTGAAAATTTTTCCAAAATTGAATTTAAACTCACAAACAGAAAGGAAACATTAGATAAACTACTTGGTTCTTAAAGGAAATATTTGGAAAAACACGGTTTGGGTTTTGGTTTTACTACTTGAAACCAAAACCATAAAAAAAAGTTTGTAAAATAAGATGCCTCATTTGATAATAATCATTTTTGCAGTGCTTAAGGTCATATTTCAAACACGTCCTATTCTGTTGTATAAATATGTTGGGTTAAGAAAGTTTGGGTTATTCAAAGAAAAATTCCATTTAGCATAGTTACAAACTTTTACAACCTCTTTTTGGACCATGACTGGTGTACAAGACAAACCGAACCGGAGACTCGGTCCATCCTGCACAAGTCTTAGAAAATCAGACATTGTACCCAATTCTTTCATTTATTAAACCATTCATTAAAACAATACAATGAAATATAAAATATTTTATAATATAAGCAAAAAAGATATATATGAATATATCAAAATAATGTACGTATACCGGAATAATAATAAAATGCATATGTAAATAAGCATCGATAGTAAAATACAAAATGGAACCCAGTAACCCAACATCGACCCGGTGCCGAGCTCTAGGAAAAACAAAGAAGTTCGATCAAAAGGGTGTCAACTAACCAATGGAATGGCTCACTGAGTGTCGAGATGCCAGGCAGTTGCTGAGCATCAAAATAATCCTAAAAATTATTAAGGGAATGAGATATGAAATCTCAGTGAGGAACAACACTCCAGATCGTCTCCGGGACTCACATAAACTATTTTGAAAATGGTTAGAAAATACCACATGAAATATAAGTGTACATAGGTATACACACTAAATATAATAATAGATTTTGAAACTCATTTTAAATCGTTCACAGACAAAGGAAACAGTAGGTAGTCATACATACTAATATATATATATATATATATATATATATATATATAATATTAGAAATATCAGAAATAGATATGGAACCAAAAACAGACGAATATAAGAGGGGTGGTCTATGCCGCATATCAGAAACAAAGTACGTGTGTATGGTTATACACACTATTCGGTAACGTGTAAGGAAAACACAGTGGAATTTTTAAAAAGTTTAACATTATCAATCGTCAAGATCCATGCAAACAACCGATGCATACAATAAAAATGAGCTGTGAATGTTTACCTTGTAAAATAGTGCGAAGAACACGATGGAGTCACAAACTTGTTGATCCTTTTGTGTTCAGCTAGCCACTCCACATCACCAAAAGTATGGTGTCTCTATTAGTGTCCATACCATGTTGGTCCACAATCACGGCTAGGATTTTGCAGGGACTGGGTTCAAATCGATGTGTCATTAACACATTTATGGAGCTAGGTGTTTAGAAATTTTGGCAAGAAGAAGGGCAATAAGGGCAGAAATGTTTTGCTCTTCCTATGCACGACTTAGGCTCACAAAAATTCTCTTAAAGCACCCTTAAATACCTTAGTCCAAATAAGGTTAAGGTTTGCTAAATACCTCTTACAATATCTCTATGATTCTAGCTCATATCAAGTGAGATATCTTCCTATCTTGTAGGAAGATATTCCAAATCCTATTGGAACTCATTATGGATGAGCACAAACTCTTTGTTTGCAGCAAATTAAACTCATTCTTACACTATGAATGAGCTTAATTAACCCTAATTAACTTAGAAATAATGGGCTTTGGGTTTCTACCCATTAAATAAGCCGGTTGCAACATATATCCAAGTCCAACAAGGGTTTGTATTTTATTTAATTATCTAATAATTAAATAAACATAGAGAATCCTAATTTAATTAGAACTCATCCTGAGATGTCCTTAATCAAATTAGGATTACTCACTTTGCTCTATAAACCTTTAGTACTGACACTAACTAATCGAACTAGTTTTTGTCATTTCTCAAATTCTATTCATAATAGGAATCCTATCTCAAATAGGAATCCTAATTGCATTATGACTCTCAACATTGAGAATGATCCTAGTGTTAGAATTAGTTCTACTGAAACAAGAAATGATCATTAATTTCCATTTAAGAACTTATCCTAGTTACACTAGGATTCCCATTTCGATTAGGAATCATAGTCAAACTAGGACTCTCATATGAAATGATATTTTTGGGTTTCTAAATTAATTAGGCATCATCTTAAGGTATCCTATGCATTTAGGTCACATCTTCGATGATGGTCATCCATGAGTCAAAATAGGAATCCTAGTCAAACTAGGATTGTTCACTTAAACATTATTCATCTCATGATTAATGTTATCCCTACAATGTGTTATTGTATGTGACCCTATAGGCCCTCATTCACGATGGTAGTAACCTAGGATTTGACTCCTAAATTACTTGGTAAGATTGGGCCCTAGCTATCCATCATACCCTTAGGCGAACTCGAGTCGTCATGGATCGACTGATGCCTTTTATGAAGATTACTGTGTAATTCAGTCCTTTGTCATTTCATGTCTCTTAAAGTATAAGGCATGGATAGTGTCAACCCTCTCACCTTGAATGAATTCATCAATTTTCTAGTTAAGAGAAAGTATACCAAATTGATTCAACTTCCCAAGTTGCAACTAATTAGACTATGGTCATGGGTTCAGTTATCTTTACTTAATTGATAGGCCCAATGTGACGCTTCTCTCAGATTACGAAGGGGGACAATCCGATCTTGATCACACACCATACTCAAATGTTTCATGATGCGGCCTAGCCTTATCCTTTTTAGTAACCCTAATCAGGTTACATAGAATGTGATTAAAGTGACATGACTAGACATTAATATGTCGTGGTGATCTTAAGTCAAAGGACTAGTTACACCATCTTCCACAATTGAGAGTTCTCCATTGACACTCAAGTAATTTATCAAGTGGTCTCTAAACAACGGGTCAGTCCATCACCCACGTTAACAATTAACTGTGCGTCTACATGTTTGGCCCAGATATCACATAACTGCGTTCCATGGGGAAATAGAACCAACCAAACCATGTAATAGTCTCTCTAATTTCCGTTGCCCAATACCGACAATCGTTAACTAGACATTTAGGTATAGTGTTCAAGTACCAATGTGTTCCCCGCCAGCCATGGCACACAAGGTGTGAACCTACTATATCATGTACATCATTTCATTGATCTAATCATACCAACCTAGATTATTCTAATTACTATTAACTAGCAAAACGAAAACATGTCTTTCATATTTTGTTGTTGTTACTTATGTGGTGCCCTTAATGGTTGGCTCCTATGACACCTATACTAACAATCTCCTACTTGCACTAGAGACTACCATTCCAAGTATCTCCGTACTTGAAACCTGTGCAGCTGATCAGCTAGTGTACATTTCTCAGCAAGGTCATCATTTGCTTTGTTTCTATTTTGATTTATCAATCTTACATGTACTACTCATGTATGATGGCCTACATTTGGGAGTTGGCAAGAAAAAAATTACCATACTTGACCAACAACTCTTGTTGCTTCTTCAATTAACCTTTTCGAGGTTAACAATGCAAGAAATCTATTATATTTGGTTTTGTGAAGAACTATTTCCCAAAAATTCGTGTTCAATATATGTATCAACAATACATATTTAAACTCACTTGGCATCATTGTTTGAACAACCCACTTTTTCTCCATACTACTAGTACATAAGTCCTTTGTTACAATCTTCATTGTAATAGTACCACTATGATCCTTCCACACTTTATACGAATGCATGTGAAACATCATATGTTTCTTATCATTAAGTGAGGCTCCCACTAAACAATGCATTTCGTATCACAAATTAAGATTAGAGTATTTGATTATTCAGCTCTTTAACTTAACTAAATATTAGATTTGGAATTCGATCTTGAATTCCACTAATTTACTCGAACAAAGAAAATTCACAACTCCTACTAACCTTTTAGAGAACACAAGGGTTATGATCTACAATCTTTAAATAATTAAAATCATTAAGATGTATCGAATACAAATTAACCAAATTCCTATTAAGGAATATGATTTTGATATCTTAAGATGCATGATACAACTAGATGGCCAAACATTATTTGGGATGTCTTATCATAGTCTTAACTACATTATTAGAGACTACTCATATAATCAAATTGAGACTTTCTCATCCATGTTGGTTCAAAATCAATGCAACATCAAATCTTTATTTGCAAGGATTCAATAAGGTCACAACTTATTGAATAACATTAACCCATCCAAATTTATGCTGTAAAATCTTAATGGTTGATGATTCATCAGAATAATTTCACCATAGTCATTACTACGTTACTTGTGAGATCATTGGAACGACAAATCATCAAACATTTTGTGAGTATTAATTAAGTCTACACTTAATTCACACAAATATCCATAAAGATTTTAACACCATCAAATAATCATATTATCAAATGCCAATGTTGTGTAATGTCCAAACAGTTAATGATTCGTTTCATTAACGACTAATCATTAAAAATTTTGCATCCAACATTTGTGCAAAACTCTATTTGGATGTCACATGGCTTGTGACTTATGATAATATATTAATTGTGTTCTACAAGTAATTTCTTTAAACATTTTAAAGATAAATTACTCACTATGACTTAAGCACATGCGTCCATATAAAACTTCCTTTTATATCGCATTTGCTCCCACTAATGCTTTTGGGAAAAATCCAATCTTAGGCAATTGCATCTTTGCGTCATAGAATTGAGCTATCTATCATGCTCAACGAGCTCCAAGCTTGAATCTTCATTTAATCTTGGGCATCATATAGCTTAGGTTAATGTTTGAATACAGAAGAACTAGAGTTATTTGTATTTAGCTACAACAAACAATTTAAAGTAGCATAGTATTAAAGACCATCTTAAAATTCACAAATAATTCATGAATTGCAAGAACAAGTATTAATTAAAATACTAAATCTCATTTCCACAATCGATAAACAAAACAACTATTGATTGTTTAAAGGAAGCAAGCCAATAGAAAATTAAACTAATTTAATCATCCCAAAAGGTAGTAAATGATAATATTAGAAATGTAAACTTTAGCTAATAATTGCTTTCGTTTGTGCCTCTAGTTCATGAAGGTCCTTACATTCGATAATGAAATCTTCAACCCTCTATCCATTTATTATCATCTGTTTAAGACTTTACACATTTCAAATAAATGCACCTTCTACTTCATGTATCATATGTTTAAGAAGTAGAGATATGATGGATCAAACTTAAAGTAAAAACTTTACTTTGCTTATGCTTATAAAGCTCATCGAGGTACTTCTTGCAATCATTATTCCAATGTAATGCTTAGTATTTTTGTGATGAAAACACTTAGCATTGTTTTCTATCCCTGTCTCATATTTGTCTTACAATGGGTTTAGGCTTATATATAGACTTTCTTATCTTTAGCTCTTCTAGTTCACAACCTTTGATGAAAGTGGGATCAAACTTCTTCTATTCCTTTGAGAACATTCTCAAATTTCATTTCCAATCAAAGAAGTCACTTCGTAAAGCCAATTTTCCTTCTTAAGGATTGTATGGACTATCGCTTAGTTATTAGTGTTCGACAATGGAAATCAAAAGAAAAATAAGTAGTAAACACCATTTAAAGTAAGGTCTTTTATGTTTAAAATGTTGCTCCCACTATTTTGTCAAGTCAATTGCCCTCCACATCGACTCATAAAATACTTAAAATTTAGTAGTGGGTCAAGATCTATATTTCACTTAAAATTAAGTTGGCTTTGGCTCAACATATAAAATTAAGGATGCATTATGGTAATGGTTACCAATGTAGAGCTAGTTAAGTCCTAGACCCAAATGCACAACAATGGTGAAAATAGATGTATTACATTAATGAATCTTTCTCTCACCTAAGAGGGTTGTACACAATGGATGCATTATCGTAATGGTTACCAGTCTGAACCATGATGAACTGACTTAGTTAGAAGCGACACCCTGCTTTAGCAGAATCTATCAACAACTAATAAAGCCATTATTTCATTATTGCAAATGGAAGGCATCACGATTAATCGACTTAATATTTTGTGGGAGGGATTTTATTTATCAATTTAGAAATTTGACTGAGTGGGCCTACAAATATATATTAGCTCAACGTTCATTATCACATGCATAAAAATAAAGCATGACATAGTTATTAATGTAGGAAACTCTTTTCAATTATATCACATATAATGGAATTTGACATCAAATTTCCCAACAAGTGAATTCCCATCTTATGCCCTAAGGTTCAAAACTGTTTTGATAGCCTAGTTAATTCAAACCATATTCAAACTCATGGGTATCACCATTGCCCATCTTTCTTCCTAAAATCACCTAGTACACCCTACTTTGGAAAAACCTGTATTATGACTATAGAAGTATTGACAAGCATTGAATTATAGAAGGTATTTTATGACTTAATGTTTATGTGAGGGATTCTTGTGTTTGGACTTTATCATTTCGTTTGATAACATATACCATATGTATCATCCATACATGCATCATGTACAAGTATAAATAAAGACTTAATTAAAATGTGACATGACATGGCCCATAAATTATAGAGATTAAAGACTTAACCTTTAAGTATTCCTCATCTTCACGAGCTTGTCTTCATGACAACAAACGGGCCTCCATTCTTCCTTTTGTTTTCATTACAAGTAAATAACATTTCTATGCTATTTTTGTTAGTGTAAGCCCTAGCCCCAAGCACATTATTTTCGAAACCCTTCATATTTGATATATATAGTATGAGGCATTTTTCATCATGTTTCTTATTTCTGTGCATATTTAATTGGATGAATTATCTGTGAATAGTGATTGTGATTAAGTTATCAAATATGATTTGGATAGTAAAACCTTAATCCGTAAAAGAACGTTATTCTAAATATCCCTAATCAATCATTGTCATGGGAATGACAATGAATGAAGACTAGTATGTACCTTTTGAGATGATCCTATTTTGTGGATCATAGGATATGAGATATCGATCAGAGTACATAGATAATTGTTAGTGAACAATGTATTTGGATTGATCAATCCACGAGAATACAACATGGTAGCATGTCATAAGTATTTCTCGTGCAACGCTTAGACTCGAACCCTTCGACCTAAAATCTCTATGGATTCTTAGGTGATTTGTCGTATACTTTGACATAGGCCTAACATGACCGTAACTGGTTGACTAGCATGGGTATGGTTGGGTATGCCAGGAGTCATGCTGTGAAACATTAGTGAAGTGAAGGAATTGCCACTCTCATAAATAGAGAAAATATCACGGGCCACTTGATAAGTGAGACTGAGTGGTGTATGGCCATACTCAAATAGGATGATAAAAGTTATCATCTATTTGATTTAGTCAGTATCACTAAGAGATCAAGGAAATGATTTAGCACTAGATAAGGATGACTTTCCATGCCTTATGCTAATCATGATATCGAGAGGCAAGAGGTTGTATAAGGTTGCAATAGGTCTTGTTAATGCATATTGGCATTCGTTCAATTTG
>CAODLS010183250.1:0-17545 GCA_948243855.1 Flueggea neowawraea | reverse complement strand
AATTTGAAAAGGGTTTCTTGAACTATCTTCATATCCTTCCTAGTCGAAAGAAACACCTATCCATTCTTAAGGATATTAGTGGGATCATCAAGCAATCAAGGTATGATTTAATTCGACATGATTCCTTGTTACATTATGATTTCGACATGAGTTTAGCTATTCACTTTCACTGTTGATCGATTTGTGCTTTTCAAGATTCACATTGCTACTTGGTCCTCCAAGTTCCGGAAAAACCACTCTCCTTTTGGCCTTAGCTAGAAAACTTGATCCTAATCTACAGGTAGTAATTCGTTTTTATTTGTAGCTTTATTATTCGTAGAGGTTGACATTTTAGCTCATACTTTTTATTCTCTTGCAGGTTTCTGGTAATGTGACTTACAATGGTCACTCAATGAATGAGTTTGTGCCTCAGAGAACTGCTGCCTATATCAGTCAACATGATCTCCATATTGGTCAGATGACTGTAAGGGAAACTTTGGCATTCTCAGCGAGATGCCAAGGTGTTGGATACCGACATGGTAATGATATAACCGAAATTCAGTATTAGTTTCACAGAGTGTTTTGCTGGTCCTAATAACACAGTTAAGCATGGCTGAAATCTAAAATTCTGGCAAATTTTCAGAGATGTTGGAGGAGTTATCAAGAAGAGAGAAAGCAGCAAATATTAAACCAGATCCTGACCTTGATCTCTACATGAAGGTAAATATATAACTGGTTCAAGTATACCATTATTGTGCGACATAATGCATTGAATTATGGCCATTCTGTGTCACTAAGGTATTAGCTCAATCATTTCATATATTCTTCTGTTGAAAATTGCTAAGCTTTATTTACAATTGATGTAATTGTCTTTTCTTTTCTTTTTTTGATTGTAAACTTTTAATTAACTTAGGCTGAAGCAGATCAAGGTCAGGAAGTGAATATTAGTCACGGATTATGTTCTCAAGGTATTTCATTTTAGTAGAGCTACATATTGCAAAATCATTCAGAAACCAAACAGAAATTTGCTATTTCTTTTCCTCATAACTATACAGATACTAGGACTAGAAATCTGCGCAGACATTTTAGTGGGCAATGAAATGGTAAGGGGCATATCTGGTGGGCAAAGGAAGAGGCTTACAACAGGTAAATATCCGGAACTGATTCAATTCTATTCGCAATTGTCTTGAGAGCTTCTTAGCTGTGTAATGGTTTCTGATTAAAAGAAACTGTACTAGGGGAAATGCTAGTTGGACCTTCAAGGGCTCTTTTTATGGATGAGATTTCAACCGGATTAGATAGCTCGACAACATTCCAAATTGTCAACTCACTAAAGCATTTCATTCACATTCTTAATGGAACTGCTGTTATCTCCCTCCTCCAGCCAGCACCGGAGACTTACGAACTCTTTGATGACATTATTCTTTTGTCGGATGGAAAGATTGTGTATCAAGGTCCACGTGAGAATGTGCTCGAGTTTTTTGAGCACATGGGTTTCAGGTGTCCTGAACGGAAAGGTGTCGCAGACTTCTTGCAAGAAGTAAGTGGAGATACAAAAATTTTGCGCTTTTTGATTGTTGAAACCGAATGCAATGTCAACAATATTACTAGTATCCTATGTTTCTAATTGTGAAGTTTATAAAAAGTTTTGATGGCCAAGAAACATTGCAGGTGACATCAAGGAAAGATCAAAAGCAGTACTGGGCTCGTAAAGATCAGCCATACAGTTTCGTTTCAGGCAGGGAATTTGCAGAGGCATTTTTGTCATTCCATGTAGGCCAATGCATCGGGGATGAACTTTCAACTCCATTCAACAAAGCTAAGAGCCACCCAGCTGCTTTGGAAAGAAGAAAATATGGTGTGGGAAAGATGGAGTTGTTCAAAGCTTGTTTTTCAAGAGAACTCTTGCTGATAAAGAGGAATTCATTTGTCTAAATCTTCAAGCTCATCCAGGTGAGTACCCACTGCATCCAATGTACTTCAATTTTCTATATCAAGATTTTTGATAACAGCTTTTGATTTTTCCCCATTTGCTTTTATCCTAGCTTATCATAATGGCATTCATCACGATGACACTCTTCTTGCGAACCCATATGCACCGAGATTCAGTTGCTGATGGAGAAATATATATGGGTGCTTTGTTCTTTGCTGCGATAGTTTTAATGTTCAATGGCTTGGCAGAACTATCCATGACCATTGCTAAGCTTCCTGTATTTTACAAGCAAAGAGACTTTCTATTCTACCCTGCATGGACTTATTCTCTTTCACCATTGATCCTTAAAATTCCTCATACTTTTGTGGAGGTTGCCGTTTGGGTTTTTATTACTTACTATGTTATTGGATTTGATCCTAATGTTGGAAGGTAAGTCAAATATATGTATTTGGCTATTTATCTAGAAGAATTGACCCTTATATTAAATAGCTCTTGAATGTGTAGGTTGTTTAGGCAGTACCTGACTTGCACTCGTTAACCAGATGGCTTCTTCGCTATTCCGATTTATAGCAGCAGCAGGAAGAACATTGCTCAAACCTTTGGATCATTTGCAATGCTCACACTTTTTGCATTCAGTGGTTTTGTCCTATCCCGAGGTATGATGACTGAACAAATTTATATGTGCGAGAAACTAATAAATTTCATCTAATGTAAGTTCAAAAATCAATCTAATATAATTAATTTTTGTTTGATGAAATAGATAGAATAAAGAAATGGTGGTTATGGGCTTACTGGAAGTCGCCATTGATGTATGCTGAGAATGCAACAGTAGTTAACGAGTTCCTTGGAAACAGTTGGAGTCATGTAACCATTCACAACTGATTATTTCTGTTTTCGTCTTTTCCTTTTGTATTTTACATACTATAGAACTAACGACTGAACTTTTTCCTTCCAAAATAGAAAGTTCCTCCAAACTCAAAAGAAACAATAGGAGTTCGAGTTATGAAGTCTCGCGCATTCTTCACTGAAGCATATTGGTATTGGATAGGAGTAGCAGCATTGATTGGTTTCATTCTACTATTCAACTTGTGCTTCACTATATCTCTCACTTTCCTCAATCGTGAGTGACAGAATTTTGTTCTGTTTTTTTCCGAAGCAAGTAACATCTTTTTTCTCAAATATTGAAAGTTTTATTACACAGCATATAATAAACCTCAGGCTGTCATATCTGAAGAACCTCAAAATGAATCTGATGACAAAGATGAAGAATCTCAACATTTATCAGAACGTACAGGTAATACAAAAAAGTTGATTAATTCATGTTCTTGCACTTAAAATCCTTTATGTTCTACTTAATCAATTGCAGAGAGAGCTGGGTCGAATAATAATGGTAACAACAAGACGAAGAAGAAAGGAATGGTACTTCCATTTGAAGCGCATTACCTTACATTTGACCAAATTTCTTACTCGGTGGACATGCCTCAGGTATCAACATGTAATACTATCATTCTGCTTTACATGTAGCAGAAAAAAACAAGGGAAGCCTGACCTGCATAACTAAATTTGCAGGAAATGAAAAATCGCGGTTTCGTTGAGGATAAATTGATGCTATTGAAGAATGTGAATTGTGCTTTTAGGCCGGGAGTTCTCACAGCTTTAATGGGAGTTAGTGGTGCTGGTAAAACCACCCTCATGGATGTGTGGGCTGGTAGGAAAACTGCTTGGTATATCGAAGGTGAAATCACGATTTCTGGATACAAAAAGAAACAGGAAACTTTCGCTAGAATTTCCGGATATTGTGAGCAAAATGACATCCATTCGCCGCATGTTACTGTGTATGAAACTTTATTATACTCAGCTTGGCTACGTCTGCCCACTGAAGTTGATGCCCAAACAAGAACAGTAAGTGTCAAAGTCTTAGCACCACCTTTTTTCCATTTAAATTAAGCATTGCAGCATTATTATTTTCTGTATTTACAACTGATCGATACTTTGACACTTTAAGTATGTTCAAATTTTTGGGTTAAATCAAATATTTAAAACTGTAGAAAGTCTGGTTGCATTTTGGTGCGATTAACTAGTAGTTACACAGATTATAATCTAAGCCTGCTCGCAATAGCAAATATATTGCAGAGTATTTGGAAACAATATGCTAAAGTGAACAAATTCAGCAACATTGTTGATAAATTGCTTTATTTCATTATCATCCTATATAAACAGATTCATTTTTTTTTTCCTTTTAAACTTTCTAAAAGAAGCTTGAGTGTCTTGCTTCAGTTAAATTATGCACTTGTATAACACCGAGCACTTGTATAACACCGAAAAACATTTGGTTGCAGATGTTCATTGATGAAGTCATGGAGCTTGTTGAGCTCACTCAATTGAGAAACGCAATGGTTGGATTTCCTGGTGTAAATGGTTTGTCTTCTGAACAGCGCAAGCGGCTAACAATTGCAGTTGAGCTGTTAGCAAATCCATCAATAATATTTATGGATGAACCAACTTCTGGACTAGATGCAAGAGCAGCTGCAATTGTAATGAGAACAGTTAGGAACACAGTGGATACAGGACGAACAGTTGTCTGCACCATTCATCAGCATAGTATTGACATATTTGAAGCATTTGATGAGGTGAGAGACACTTCTGGTTTCCGAAACCCGTTCTTGACCATGGGTTCTTTAAAATCTCTCGATGATTATTCAAAATGGGATTACAGCTATTGCTGTTGAAGCGAGGAGGAGAAGCAATATATGCAGGGCCACTGGGTCGCCATTCTTCACAGATGATCAAGTACTTTGAGGTATATTAATTTCTGTATTCTTATGTTTAAATCTTAATTCTTACAATTGTATAAAGCTGATTCACTTGCCATTAACTTTCATTTATCAAGGGTACTGAAGGAATTAATAAAATTAAAGATGGTTACAACCCAGCAACATGGATGTTGGAAGTTACCTCCTCAGCACGGGAAACAGCTCTCGGAATTGACTTTGCAGCTTCTTACAGAAACTCTGAGCTTCACAAGTAAGCTTTGAATAAATCATCAAGACGTCAGCTGCTTAGTTAATTGGAAATTCTTCTGCCACATCGCAAAACACCATAAAGCAAATCCTCTTTCAAGAGGGTGAAGTGGAGGCTAATTTATTTTGTTGATGTATGGTATGCATTTCAGGAGAAACAAAGCAATTATAAAGGAATTAAACACACCTGCTCCTGGCACAAAGGATGTCTATTTCCCCACACGAGACGCTCGGTCATTCCTTGTCCAATGTATAGCTTGCTTCTGGAAGCAACGTAGCTCATATTGGCAAAATACACCGTATAGTGGCGTAAGATTCCTCTATACAACCTTTATAGCTCTGATATTTGGGATAATTTTCTGGGATCTTGGTTCCGAAACGTAAGTTTTGTCTACAATATGAAAGTGTATATCTTTATAGCTATCGTCTTATCTTATATTTTCATTACTCAAAATATAGGCATAGAGAGCAAGATCTTTTCAATGCAATGGGTTCAATGTATGTTGCTGTTCTCTTCCTTGGCGTGCACAATGCATTGTCTGTTCAACCTGTAGTTTCAGTTGAAAGGACTGCCTTCTACAGGGAGCGAGCTGCAGGAATGTATTCAGCAATGCCTTATGCCCTTGCACAAGTAACAACTTTCACGTTTCAAAAAACTGAATAGTAATAACTGTCATCATAATTCAATTAGTTATCTTACAGTTCTGTTTTCAGGCACTCATTGAGCTTCCTTACATATTTGTGCAAACTTTGGTTTATAGTATTATCTTCTATGCAATGATTGGATTTGAGTGGACTGCCACCAAATTCTTTTGGTATATATTCTTCATGTACTTCACATTCTTATGCGTCTCCTTCCACGGCATGATGACAATGGCTGTAACTCCAAACCGCCACATAGCAGCTATTGTTTCCTTTGCATTTTATGGAATATGGAACCTGCTTTTGGGGTTTATAATCCCTCGAACTGTAAGTATTTCTGGGTTCAATGCTGATGTTTTGTTTCAACTTGTATAGTTCTTTTATGGACTAACTGATCCTGTAATATCTGTTATTATCAGAGAATCCCTTTGTGGTGGAGATGGTACTATTGGGCATGTCCGATAGCATGGACCTTGTATGGGTTGATGGCATCACAGTTTGGAGATATAAAGCATGAGTTTGAGACAGGACAAACAGTAGAAGAGTTTGTGAGAATATATTTTGATTTCAGACATGATTTTCTGGGAGTGGTTGCAGTTGTCATCGTCGCAATTTCGGTACTCTTTGCATTTACTTTTTCCATCTCCATTAAAATGTTTAACTTCCAAAGGAGGTAGTCAATCGTATACATAAGTATCAATTCCCACGTTATATTTAACGTAATTATCATTTATGTTACTTTGCCTGTGAATCTTCACATTGTTGAAATAAAACATTTATAAAGTTGGAGGCTGGAGCAACCTACTGGTCTTCTAAGTTTGTCATTAAAATTCTCTGTTGGGATTGCTCTTTTGTGATGTTTTTGTCATTTCAGCAGTTTTGTGCACATGGCAAGTGACCAAATTAGAATAAGAATGGGTAATGTGTGAAATTTGCTATAATTTACACATTATGTGATCGATAAGTGTTGGATTTATCCACTTTCATATGCATACTTAAATATAGTAAATATGGTCATTAAGTAAAAATGAATGAGTTTGGATCGAATTGGGATGGATTTGTGTGTTTGGAAAATCAAATTGTAGAGTTTCTAATGTGGAGAGGCGACCCATGGGAACCCCAAGCCAAGTTCATTGAATGTGGTTTGATACAGCCTGCCCAGAGACCCAGAAATTTTATCAGGAGTCAACCTACCAAACCATAAGCCGACTAACAGTCCCCCAAACAAACCGCAAGTCGACCTTCATTTAAAACAATTAGGTCTCTTTCATTTTCGTCGCATTTTCGCATTTTTTCCCCTCTCCCAAAAAGTGCTGACCTTTACCTTAAATACTCGTCCAAATCACTTCATCTAATCCAATTATCCAAAGATCCTTCACCAAACATTAACCATCACCGATGAACACTTCCTTACTTAAGATATCACCCAAAAGCACACAAAAAGTCCAAAATTTATAACCACCTTGCTTTTTTAACCAAATTTTCCAAGATGAAGAGGGTGGCTTAAAAAGTAAAGGGTTCTTCAAGGGATAGTAAGAAGGATAGAACCAAAAATGAACTGATTTGATCTCTTGATCGAAAGTTTTGGGTGAAAAGCACAAAAAAAAAAGATAATCATATTAAGTTTGTTGAAATATGTATATTGATTTTAGCTCTTTTAAGGCTATGGATTTGCATGTTTAGCAAAGACTTAGAGATGTAAGGTTATATAAACTTGCAGCTTTGAAGAGTTAAATTTATGAAGTCATGGAAAGGCAATATTTTGCAAACTTAGAAAACGTTATGAATAGTGATGAAATATACTTGAAATGTTATGTTAATTGTGTTGAATTTTTGATGAATGAACAAGATCTTTGTGAGATTTTTGAATTGATTCTTGGAGGAGTAGCTATACAAATAGGTGAACATAACTCAAATGCATATTTGGATGAGAACAATGTCTTGCTAGATTCCCCCAATTGATTGTTGATCCTAAAAAGATTCCAGTCACCACATTGAGTTGTGAAGATCATATTGTGATTTATGTGCTCTATAGGTATGCTATACTAAATTTAGTTCTCATTCTATTCTCACTAGGTATGACAAGAAGGTACTATTGGCACTGCAAAATGTTGAGAGTGTGAATTTTCCTAGGATGATAATTCACCACATGCTAGATAAGATTCACGCTTATGATCAGAACTACTATGATCGACATTACAATACTATGGGTATTTCTTATTGTATGTTCCTAACTACATATGCCATAATGCCAAAAGAAGAAAGCCATCTTGAGAAGCTTTAAAGGACAAGAGATCAAAGATACATGGAGGTTCTCCAAGAATGCTAGATTGATGGCATTCACCAATACTCAAATAGAGGGATGAATTCAAAAGGAGATTCTAAAGGTTGGTGACTTGGTGATTAATAAGGATGTAAATGTTAAATCCTACCAATAAGAGGTGAGAAAACAATAAAAGGAGCAAGAAGAACCATTTTGTCCTATAATGTCTTATGCTCCTCAATCACATATACTACTTACTCAAGCTCAAGAAGTTCCAAACTTACAATTTGTTGACCTAACTAGAGGAGTGTGACCATGTTTATGGCTTGAAGGCCTGACCTATTCTGCACAAGCATCGAAAGTTAGAATGTTTTATCCAATTTTTGGTTATTAATGTGGGAGATGGTATGTGTTGAGTCGATTACCACACTAAAATGGGGTTTGAATAGTGTGATGTGTGTAGCTTTGAACTTTCTTACACCTAATTTGAGTTGAGAAAGTAGAGAACAAAGAACACAATGATTTATAGTGGTTTGGCCAACTCTTTACCTATGTCGACTACCTAATTGTCACTAATTAGGATTTTCATTATCACCCAATATAAGATTACAACTTCACTTTCTAGCTAAATGAGAACTCTTACAACTTTACTAATTTCGGTTCAAGAATAAACCAACCTAAGGATCTACCCTTGATGTAATACCCCATACATTTCGACTAGGTTCTTCGTAGTCTTTTGTTCAAGTTTGATCTGAATCTTTGGTGTTTGAGGTGTTGATCTAGCATTTGAGGATGTTTATTGATGATATCATTGTAAGGTTGGATGTTGTTGAGTCTTGGGTGTAATACCTCGCCAATTTTCGACTAATCTTCTGTGGTTTTTCGATCAACTCTGATTTGATCCTTGAATGTTTTGATGATGTTTAGTGTTTGAAGATGATAATTAGATGATTAATGATGATTATATGATGCTAGTTTTGTAATTTTTTGTGTTGTGGAGCCTCGAGGATGATCTAGACCAAGTTCAAAATTTTGGCGTCATCGCAAAAAGCTATAGTCTGGTGTGAGACGTGTGTCTCGGGGGAGACACACATGTTTCTTCCCTTGGATACTCATAAAAACTCATTGTTTTGATGCTCTTCTTCTTTAAAAACACCCACCCTGACTTCATTCGGCCTCATACGATTTCTTCACCATTTTTCCACCAAAAACCAGTCTGAATCTCTCTCTCTCTTTGTCCCTCATTGCTCCCAAACGATTTCTTGAGGTAAGATCATCACTTTAAATTGTTTTTGTTGCATTTTGTTGGTTGGTGTTTGAACGAGGATGATGACTGTTTGAGCTAGGGTTTGAGATTTTGGTTGATTCTAGCCAAATTGGTGTTGTTAGAAGTTCGTTCTTGTTAGGTAAGGCCTAAAAGTAGGTGATTTTGTGTTAGGTTTCGAAAATTGGAAGAGAATGAATGTTGGTTAGGAAATGGGTATGGAAATTCAGGTTTTTATGAAAAAGTGGTGGTTTTTGAGTTGTTTTGCCGAATCCAATTGTTGATTCATGTTTAGGGGGATGATTAGAGTCAATGTGGATAGGTTAGAACGTCAGCTTTCGGTTGGTTCGATATTTGGGACGTTTTGGTGTAGTTTTCTGTCGAATGACTGAAAGTGTAATTTTACATAATTTTGAATCATTTGATGATCAAATCTGATATTTAGCATGTGGGGGACTAATTTAAAATTTTTGAGCGTTAGAGGACTATTTGAAAATTCTGACTACTTGGAGGACTATTTGATCATTTGAGAATACTTTGAGGATTGATCTGTAAATTTTGAAATGTTTGGGGACTAAAACGTAATTTTACATCGGTCGGGAACTAAACTGTAATTTTACGTAGATTTTGATTTTTGAGATGACAGTGGTAGATTTTCATTCGCATAAGGATTTTCATTCGTCGTGGGTTGGGATGAATATCTGCATTGCATGCATACTTTGTAATGTCACAGTTATCGTCTTTGATGTTTGTATAATGATTTTTGTATTCATCTCGGTTGGACTTACGAGGTGACCAATCATTCACCGGTGGACCTTGCTAGGGATTATTTTCTCAGCGTCCAAGTGAGTGTGGTAGCACATTCAGACACATAGGTTGTGTCCTTTGAACTCCGTATATATTTTTGCTATGTTGACCTCAGTATGAAATTTGGAATAATTAAAGGATAGGAAATCTTAAAAATCGGATATATGTGAAAACCTTTGTTGTGGAGACCTTGATAGTTTTTGAAATAAATATTATATTTTAATATTTATTATAATTTTAGAAATAACCGTTGTTATGAATTTCAAGGTTTACTCTATAGAAAGTGTTCTTTTTGGATTTAAAGATATTTTCTGAAACAAGTGTTTTGATATGAAACAAGTGAAATTTTTGTACTAAGTGTTTTTTTGGAATCAAATGTATTTATGTAATAGATACTTTGTCAGGACGTTCGGTATAATTTGGTAAATAAATTATTTGTTTAATATGCTACCTATTTGAACATTTTGAATCTATATTTAATATGCTTTCAGCAAACATTTCAATTTGGGATACCCTGCTATAGAATAGCGTAGCTATGATACACCGATATTGTATCATTTGCCTCAGTGCCTATACAATGTGTCTGAGTGGTCTGTACTTACCTTAGTGGCTATACCATAGTGACTATGTGGCTAATCTTTGCCTAAGTGGTTGTTACTGAGTCCAGTTGACTCGACGTATATGATCTTTGGTCCTGTTAAAATAATTTGGTAATTCTCTTCGAAAATCTTTTGATATTTCTCTCTGAAAATAGTTTGGTAATCATCTCTGAAAATATTTTGGTATTTCTCTCTAAAATATTTTGGTTTTCCTCTGTGAAGATATTCTGGAAAATAAACGTGGATTTTGAAAAATATTTTGACTATTTTGGATTTGAGAAATTAAATATTTTATTTAATTTCTTTATTTAGTCAGTTTGGGTGAGTAATTGTTGTCTGTCTTGTTTGTAAAGGATTTTGAAATAATTTTTGAAAATATTATTAATATATATGGCATGTGTACATATAAATACATATATCTGCATGTGATGTTTTTGAACTGTTTTCAAAACCCTTTCGAGGAGCCTGAGTCGCACTGATGTGTTCTCCACTTACTAGGGATTATTACCCCTTTCTTTCTTATTTTTTTTTTACTTCACTTTGTAGGTGATCTTGATAGAGGTTGTTTGATTCTTCCGTGTGCACTCAGTGAGTGTCCTATTGTCCGAGCAAAGTTTTTGTTATGTTAGTTGTCCGCACCGAGTAGTGGGTTATTGCTTGTATTTGATAAGTAATGTTTAACGGTTTTGCTTAAATTACTTATTTAATATTTTAGTACTATATTTATGTAGTAATATTTGGGATATTATTTTTCTAAAAATTATCTTTGTACAATGTTTTAATATGACTAATAAGCCGATTAATAATATGAATTTGGGTAAATGTTTCTGTTCTCCGAGATTTGAGCGAGATGAGATGGGTTGGGCTTCCATAGACGTTTTACCTCGTAAGCCGGTCGCGGCCTGATTTTGGGTCGTGACACTTGATCCCTCCATTCACAATTACTCTAATTGTGTTTACAAATCACTCACCAAACAATAAATTTAGTAGTGATACAAGTTATGAAAGTAGTAGTTGAAGTACAATAACTCTTGTATCACTATGAGAGAGAAAATGAGAGGTTTGATGTTTGGTAGTTGAATGAAATAAATGTGGAAGTGTTATCTCATGCTTCTCTAGCCTTCCAATCATGTATTTATATTTCTCTTATGGTTTGAGACCGTTATGAGATAAATTCTATCCATTGTGGATCAAAAAAAATTGTAATCATTACACATGTCACATCAAGCATGCGTATGTAACGAATGCCTGACGTACGTAACAAAGCATGCACCTCCAGATTTCGTATGCAATATCCAACCTTGCATGTGTAACTCTTGTTGTGTCCATAGATTGCATACATAATGTAAACCCTGTGTTTGCAATTTTAGCACTTTCTGAATCCAGTAGCTACTATCCATCATCCTGATACTTTCTAGGTACAATAAGCCTTGCATATGTAAACTCCATCTTATGTACGTCACACCTTCATCTTGAGTACATAAACCTATCTGAGATGATTGTTGTCATTAATCATTATCTGAATCTTCAGTTGTTTCAAAAAGATCGAATCCGATCACCAAATCTCATCTTTGTCTTGTGGCTACTTGCGTATGCAACGTGTACAGCTTGCGCACGTAAAGCCTTAAAATTTCAAAAATTCAACTATTCTTCTTTTTTCCGCATTCTGGGTAATATTATATTGCGTACATTGTGTTTTAGCTTGTGTATGTAATCAACTCTTACATATGTAGCCAACTCCTTGTGTGCGTAAGTTTTGTCCCAAAAACTTCCAGTAGCTTCTGTTCTAAAATTCGTCGTATTTTGCATACGTAACTATTCTTGCCTATGTAAGTCTTGCTCTTACGTATGTAATTTTGGGTCCTTATCAATCCAGTAGCTTTTGTTTTGAATCTTGCTCATTTTTTACTTGTGTAAACCAACATTTGCCTATGTACGTAACACCTCTTGTTGTGTACGTAACATTTGATCCAATGCCTTCTGTTTTCCATCTCGAGCACATTTACGTACGTAGCTCAATACTTGTGCATGTAAATCATGGATTGCGTACTTAACAAACTCTCTTTCGTACGTAACACATCTTAATGATCATTTTTGGATTTTGTTCATCATCAAAATTGAAAAGAATCTTAATGTTGACCACCCTTGGTCCAACAATATGAAACAGAAGACGTACACTTAGGGGTGAATAGTGTGTTTCAATTTTTGCCCATCCTGTTAGCTTGCTTGATTTTTCTTGGCAATGAAAACTTTCTAAGTTTAACGACCACAAAAAATATTAAGCCAATGGTTGAGTGGTTAGTAAAGATGTGTTGTGTGTTCTATTAAATAATCAAACTGATAATGAAATACACCATGATTTTATGATGGTTTGGATACATCTAGTGTCTATGCCCACCACCTAAATATCAGCATTTTGGATTTTCACTGTAGAGCTTTTCCAAGGCAATTCCAACTACATAATAATTTTCTAACGAAGTGAGAGCACTAGAATTATTTTTTAGATAAGTGAGAATTTCTATAATCACTTTTGGACCTACAATCACTTTTCTAAGTTGAGTGAGAATTTCTTGAACTATGTATCAATAATAGAATTAAGAATCTAATCAATCTCTCTCAACAATATCCCATACTAAAATCAATCTTTAGTTCTTTAATTGGGAGTGTGAGGATTTTTTTTAATGCATGAAGCCTCCTGCTCTCTTTTGATATTAGTAATTTTCTTGTAAATGCTCTCTCTATGTTCTCTAATTCTGGAAGACTATTTATTGCTTGTAAAAGAATTATAGTCGTTGCACTTTAAGGTTGTACCTTTGCAGGTACAGTCCACGATCTTGGATGCGAGTGTGTTCCTTTTTGTCTTCAATGTCATGAAAATCTTTCCAAAAGAAGACGCACAAATGCTCCATTTAGTAATGCGAGTCCAACTTCGACTGTTACTGTTATGAAATCATCCGTCTGACATCATTCTTCTAACATGACATGGAATGACTGCGGGTTTTCACCATCGTACATGTATGAACAAACTGTTTAGCGGTTATGCAAGTCCGCTAGTCGCTTGACATTTCAAATTAAAAAAGTTTGAATCTTCATTTTAAAATATTCTTTATACAATATGTGTCCTTTCTACTGTCAAAGGACGGGATATCCGTCTTGTGTTGGACAAGACCGTGTATGAACTTAGGGAAACGTGTGTGTTTGACATCTGAATACACAATTTTCTCAGTCTAAGTCTTCTATAGTTTCTGTTTAGTAAAAGATATGCCTGTCACTTTTTTGATTGCAAGTTTGCCCTTTTGTTTTGCATTTTAACGGGTTAGATTGCCCTTGCGCATTTATAAATTCCTGTTGATCCAAAATTATGTCCAAGCATTTTGTTCATCCATCGGACTAAGATGGGATTTGCAATATGAGCAGCCACTTAGTCGAACAATTAGGTTTACCAATTTTATTATTTAGTCAATTTCCATACTTACCAAAATAGAATAAAAATATTTTTTAATGAAAATAATATTCAGTGGTTTGAATCAATATATATATATATATATATATATAAAAGTTACACCCATATGTTGTTTTTTTCTTTTTTTACAGTAAAGACAGAAATTTTGATTGATATGCCTTTTCTCGAAGCCAAGTGTTTACAGGTTCAGGAACTTTACAAAGCTAATCCTTCCAATAGACAACATTAGCACGAAATCTTGCAAAATAATCTGCCACTCCATTGGCAATTCGTGGAATCCACATAAATCTGCAAACCTGGAAGTGATGTAGCAGACGTGTAATATCCCAACAGACGTTTGTTATGTCCCATTTCCTTTCCTGTTTCTTCAAAGTCAACTGATCGATCACTACTTGATTGTCCGATTCCACCTGAATTGAGACCCATTTGTGCTTCATTGCCAATAGAATTCCTTGTCAAACTGCCGTAGCTTCTGCAGCTATCGCACTACCCAGCTTCCTTGTAGAGGTAACCACATCAATTATGGCACCATGGGAATCCCTAACCACTGTTGCCAATGATGCTTCCTCAGTACCCGGATTATAACAGGCCTCACAATTAATTTTAACCATCCCAATTTGTGGTTTAGACCATCGTTGATTCTCCAAACCTCCATGAACTGACTGCCTATTATTTTCCATTTTTTCCCAAGTAGTAGCCTCCAATTCCGTGACGTCCAGAAATGAAAGGCGCTTCAGCAATATTCAACCAAACCCGTTAGTGAACCTGTTGTTTATTTTTCTCAAATCAATTTAGGTTTTTTATTTTATTTTTAACTGTAACTGTATTCCACGTTAAAGATAAGGGAAAAGCTTCGTGGAGCCACTGGCTCCATGAATATTGTAGAGCCAATTTGTCCTTTAAAGTTATGTGGGATGATGTGAAAAGTGATTAACAAATGAGATGTGTATGTATCAACTAAATAGACCAGATGGCTCCATACTGTTTATGGAGTCAGTGGCTCCATGTAGTCGAACCCGAAAGATAATTAAACCTCTGTAGCCACTTCATTTTCTTTTACTCTCCTCCAGCTTAAATTCTGTCTCTCACACTCTTTTTAAGGATGCATGATTTACACACTCTTATTACATTTGGTTTGTGACGAAAAGGAAGAACAAGAGGCTCTAAGAACAAATTTAAATAAAATACAAAAAAAAAAAGAACATATCGCAGGTACCACCGGCCTGAACCAGTCACCGGTCCTCACCAGTCGCCACTACCATTGTTTTACCTGTCGGCATTTATCACGCCGGCTTTGTCAGTGGAGGCTGTCGTCCATAGGCTACGCAGGACAGAGCTTCAACGGTAAGCTCTGGAAGTTTAATTCACAAGGAGGTTTAGTTGAATATTTGATGAAACTGGTTTAGGTTTGTGATTATTTGAAAGATTGAAGCACGGTGATGTTGATTGATGGCTTATGATTTGGGTTCTTTTTTTTTTTCACTTCTCGGAGCTGGTGCCGTGAGGCTGTCGTTTAGGCAGGAGGACCGATCTGTGAAGTTAAGGCAGGACAGGATCGTTGTGGTATTAGAGAAGAAGATTTTTGTTTACACAATTTTACGAATTTTAAGTTGCATCACTTTCAAACGATTGTGTATCCAAAAAGGCATTGTGCGGGCAAACGCAAACAAGCCTAATTCACATAGATATTCTTGGAAGAACACAACGTTGGTGAAATGGTGATCTTCATCCAATACCCGTCTTCAGCTGCAGGGGTTGAGTAAAGCAATGACAACCACTATACATGTTTATTGATTGATTATATTACCATCTATGCACATTTATCATTTATATTGTTGAAAGATTGTGATTTGCTTCTTTTTTTTTTTGGCAGGGTGATTTGCTTCTTTGTGTTTCCTTTTGTCACTTAAAAATAACTAGCATGACACCCGCGGATGCGGCGGGAGTTGTCAAACAATTAAATTATTTTATTAATTAAAGTAAAAATATTTTTTTCAATTTATTTAATGAGAAACAAAAATACATCGCACCGTTTTTTATTTAAATAATAAAAAATATAAATATTTAATTGATAACAAATTTATTTATTTTTTATATTGCGACTATAAATTTTAAAAAATTTCTCAAAATACATTTCTGTTGGAAATTAGAAACAAAATCATTATGAATACTAATGTTTTATGTAATGGAAATAAATCAAATTTTAAGGCCAATTGCGTTCACACCACATATATTTTGAGACGTTGTATATGCGCATGAAATTGAAACTAATCAAATTAATCAACATAAAAATAGATAAAGCAAAATAGTTCTATCTAAGTTTATAATATTTAATGTAGGAAATAAATTACCATGAGGTATTCACCCCTGAATATTGAATCAATAACTCAAAATATTTAATCAACCACCATATATACACACACTATGTTATCGTTACAGCGAAATCAAGACTCCCAATTCTAATTATAAACTATTTTGCTTTGTAGAAAATTAAACTAAAACCGAATTTTTAACGTGTATAAGACAAAAACAATTGTTTCAATTAAAATGAAGACATAAGTTTGCTGACATTTTATTTTGGAGAAGACTAAAATCCAATGCAATTTTTATGGAAAAATACATAATTAATTGTTATGTTGTGGAGATAGAGACTAATATTTGGGTATAAACTGATACAATGGAGAGTTAAAAATTGATATAATATATGTATCCTGATCTCTTGTGGCATGCAAAATGTCAGCAAGTTAGTATTTTTGGTTGATTTTTCTCATTTCTTTAAAAAAATTTGAATCTTAATTTGTAAATTATATTTTTTATTGATTTATTTATAAGCAACAAATTAGTTAATTAATGATAGATGTCTATTGATTATTCAATTAATTGTCATTTATTTTTGTATGTTTGGTTTATGGAAATTGTGTACTTTAATTATTAAATTCTTAATATATTAATTAACGTCATAAGACTATTCATGTTCTGATAATAGATATCTTTATTAAATAATTTTTTTCAAGAAACATTAATTTGTTTAATTTTTGTTGGAAGAGTAGTAGTCTTTAACTATTGATTTTCATCAACTAATTTTAATGATTAATTATATTTTTTTATTATCATGACTAAGATTGTAGGATATGAAGAAATATAGTTAGGGACTACAGTAAATTCTGTAACCTATGCTATTTTGCGTTAGTTATTACTCATATAAGAATATTATGCAAATTTCTTAATTTTGATTATGCTCAATTTAGCAACAAAAATCAATAACATGATAACTTCCACAAAAAGCTAAACATGAAGTATAAAAGTATTATAAAGATAACAAAGCCATTTAAAAGATCAAGATTATATAAACACTAATAGTTTCTCATCACGTCATTTTAGAACTAAGAAAATATATAAACAATGGCAGATGGAACATATTGATATTATGGGATATTTCATATCATTTATATTGTTCTTTTTATTCTTCCTTTTCCTTTGTTAATAAACAAATATATGTAGAAAATTAAACTAAAATAGAATTTTCAATGTTAGAAGACAAAAGCAAAAGTTTCAATTAAAGTAGAAAAAAAAAA
>CAODLS010183113.1:0-20759 GCA_948243855.1 Flueggea neowawraea | reverse complement strand
TTATGGATAATGTTTGACTAAGTCAAAACATGCGATTCCTCATGTAGGAGTCGATAGTAGTTTCAGTCAGAGGACTCAAACATCACCACTGCATGAAAGCTTCTTTATGACAACGATCCATGAAGAGCTTTCATAGCGAGCCAGTCCAATACATGTTCTCCAACATGTATCTACTTTCTAAGTTGATATCTCATATCCATAATCAGTAAAACATGATTATCTACTTAGCAACATACTAATCTTAATTCATTATCATTCCCACGATAATGATTGATTAGGGACATTTAGAATAGCATTCCTTTTATCCTTATGGTTTTACTATCAAGTCACGTACTTGATGGCATAAGGAAGAACAAACTATTCATAGAGTTTTATCTTCATAAAACAAACAATATTTCATAGAAATAAAATGCCTCTTTATTAAATAAACCAAATGACAATATATACATGATTGGGCTAGGGCACAAAACTAACAGTTTTAGTAAGCCTAGTTAAGGAATCGATAGATGAAGGCTAAGTGAGGTTCACAAGCATTAAACTTGTATGGTTTAGGTTAGAGATAACTATGCATATGAGGCGTTCGATGAAATTCTTAGGAGACTTAATGATTCTAAATTGATTAAGTGAGACCGATAGGACCCTCTTAATAATTGTAGGGACGGCTTAGATGACATTGAGAGAGATTTTAAGCTAGCTTTAAGGAAAGAACACTCAATTGCAATCACCCTTTCACAAGTTGAGCAAATCAGAGTCTTGAATTGAAACCTCAAAAGCCCAAACGCTTTTATTTTTATTGTTTTCACTAATTTAATTCTCTTTTTGTTCACTTTGCTTTGAATTTACACTTTTACTCAAAAGCCCCAAAATCCAAAATGTTTTTACTTACTTTTATTTTCCTTTGTGATTACAATTAATTATTGTTCCCTTGGGAGATGATACTTAGAAATACTCATAAGAATTTATTACTACATCAATCCTTGTACGCTTGCAAGGCGCTGATCAAGAACAAAATTAAAAACCTAGTGAAAACAGAATAAAAAAAATCTAAACAAAATAAAAAAAAAAAGCATAAAACCATGAAAAAAATTAAAAACAAAATAAAAACATATTACAAGCAACATACAAACGTCCTATATTTGTGATTTTGGGAAAAATGTGAAATGCCTGTAATTTACAAAAATAACTTCTAATATAATTTTTGGATGGATGTAAATGTAATTTGGAAAAATCACACTTTTATTAGAAAAATAAATACTGAATTTAACAAATGTCATCAAAGATTTCAATTTTTAAAAATGCCAAAAAAACAAATTGAATTTTCCAAATGCCATATTCGTGAGAGATTGCGATATTTTCGTGAGAAATTGATTTTTTCACGTAAAATGAATTTCCAGCCAAAAAACTATCTGGATCTTTCAGAAGGTCTTCAAAAGTCTTCCAAAGTCCACATAAGTGTTTAAAAAGTGAGTTCACAACTTTTTTATAAGACATTTGATTTAATAAATTTTCAGTGTAATATTTTTTTTAAATTAAGCTGAATTATTTGTATATATATGTATTCGGTGTACACAATATTTACAAATTTTAATTTATTTAATGGTACCTAATTTGGTGTACAAAGGTCTTCAAATGTCGACAAAAAGGAATTCAAAGGTCTTTGAAAGTGTATGCAACAGTTGAAATAATTTTATAAAATTTCAGGGACTAAACTAACAATTTTTTTATTTCCATACTGCAAAACAAAAAAACAGCAGCTAGGGTTGGAAACCCTAGCCATTGCCCTCAACCATCAAGTTGTTAAGGTTTGGTATCTGTACAACCCATTCCCGGAACCATGACCGGCGTACGAGGTGAACCGTCTATTGGGAGTCTGGGTCATCTCGTACAAGCCTCAATAACCAAAACTATTACCCAAAATCATATTTAATAAAATAATAAAACCAATTAAAGGTTTAAACCTCATTTAATAAAACTAAATATATACAATATTAAGTGCGAAAAATATTTCAAATTAAAACATTTGAAATAACAAAAACAATAATGAAAACAATAACAATTCCCACAGGAATCCGGTATGGAACCTCTAACAAATCATACAAACGGGGCTTGATCAAAAGAGCACTGACCGCAACGTCAGAATGCCTTACTGAGCGTCAAATGCCAAAGATTATTGTCCACAAGAATCACATGCACGATGATAATAAACAAGGACAAAACAAGGAAAGGGGGTCAAACACAATGAGGAACAACATTCCAGGCGGCCTCATACGTGTCTCACAAAGATTGTTTTGAAAACAGTTCAAAAATACCACACGCAGATATAGTCAACATATATATATATACACATACACACACGCGCATGTGCTACATGTGTAATAGCGATTTAAAAATAGTTTCGAAATCGTTCGCAATCAAAGCAAACATCATACACAAAATCATTCAGGAGTTAAACCAAAATCTTTCCAAAATTCACCAAAAGCTAATGTGTTTTAATAACAAAGCAAAACGTTTCCTGGAAAATGTCTTATTTTATCTGAGATTCCAAAATAAAATCCTTTTAAGGTTATACCAAAAACTTCAAAACAAAAGTCATAATCATTTCAAACCATTATCAAAGATTTCAGAAAAAAAAAAAAACTCAAAACCTTTTTAGTTTTCTAGAAATTCCAAAGTCAAAGTTTGTCACGTAGGTATAACCAAAATCCTTTCAGATTTTAAATCTGAGTTAAAACATATAACGCAGATCCGGGACTAAAGTAAACATGATGTGGACTCTGCCACTAATCACTAGACATAAACAAACGTGATGCGGACTATACCACCAATCACAAAATATGTGGACCAGCCATAAATGTGATGAGGACCCACTTCTATTAATATCAAATCATGTGTCTCGTCAAGACAACATGGCTACTGACACCCCTGGTAGCTTGATTGTCTCAACCATTGGTATACCAAAGCCTACGTACCCCGTATCGCAGGTGTCCCGTCTCCAAAACATATACATATAGTATAATCAAATCCATAAACCAGTGGTCATGCGACCGAGTATATCAAAACCAAAGGGATATATAAAATATAGATTATATATCGAAATCCAAAACATACATGCATATAAGTATGATTTCCTAGAAATCCAAAATATTTATCAAATCCAGAAATGAAGTATTCATTTCAAAATTTCTGAAATGTAGCAAAAGAATATAATATAATCAAATTATATTATTTCAAAAAAAAAACAAATCATGTTTCACCGAAGCACAAAATCTTTCAAAGACAGTGTGTCATTACTCTTTTCCAAAACCCAAATAATTTTCCAAAAACAAAGTCAGTCAGATAAATCCTCACATAGACCAGATTTTAGGATTTTCAATCTTTTAATTATTTCAGTTTACATACTATGGTGATAGAACAACAAAAGCATATAAGTGGAAGAGACACAACCTATGTGTCTGAAGCTGTCATCAACTCACCTGGATGCCGAGCTTCCAAACTCCGAATCACTGACCGTCGGTGGCTGGTCACCTCAGAAACTGAACTGAACTGAAACAAAGCATTTACAAATAGATCAAACACGATGATTGTGGCAATACACAATATGTATGAAATGCAAATGCAGACCTAGACGCCATAGGCGTCAGAAATCCTATTTCAAACGAAAGTCTTACGCTCATCGAAATTCGAACCTCCATGAAATATTATAACTCAGTCTCCAAACTGTTCAGAGTTTATTAATCAATACCCAAGGTATTTCTATTATCAAATCAAACCTCCAAAATATTCAAAAACTATATTTTTAACCTCAAATTTGCAAAATATCAAGTTTCATCTCTATGGACAAATTACCCCAACAATCCATTTCTCGATTAAACTTATAGAAATCAAATTCAAACACCTAAATTGATCAAACTCAACCTCAGGAACTCAAATCTGTGGTTGGTTTCTCAAAAACAACTTAAAATTATTAAAAATCTACACAAACTCGAATCAAACCTTAGCCTATTCAGAGCAACCTAAAATCTCTTGATTTCGGGCTTAATCTAGGTTCCTCTAACCTCAAACAATCATAAAAAATCAATATCTAACAACCTCTCCAACAGAAACATCAAATTCGAACCCTAGAAGGAAATTCAGCCAAAACGGAATTCCAAGATTCATGCATGAAAATGATGAATTAAGAGGAAAGGAAGGACGATCTTATCTCACGTAATCATCCTCTAACAACCCTCAACATCCATCTCAACCGAATCACTCAAATCTACAAACCTAAGTTAAATCGGACCCAAACGAGATTCAGAGATTAGAAGCTCAAAACGGAAGAAAATAAGAGATTAGATGCTCGATCTTACCTCCAAAGATGTTTAGGAACTTTGGGAAAGCAAGAACAAAGTGAGAGAACTGATCAGAGAGTGAGAGAGAGTGAAAATGAAGAGTGACAGACGAAGGCCGGGTGAGGGGTATTTATAAACCATCTCGCGAAAATGCATCGTTTCACTCTTTTTCAGCATTTCTAGGCTCATTAACGCGCATTCTTCATCATCTACACATGCAAAAGAACATCAACGTGCATAGATGCTCCCAGCAGCACACGTAGACAATGCTCAGATACTCTCGGCTCAATCCAGATCAACATCAATGTGCATTTTTCCTTCCTACAGTGCACGTAGATGGCTCAAGAACACACGGTTCATTCCCAAATCATGATCAATGTGCATACTACATGTACAACGCACGTAGATGACTCTACTTGTCCATTGTTCAAGTCCAGATGACCAATAACGCGCAAAACCTCATCAACGTGCACAGACGGCCTTAGGCACATTTATGATCCATCCCAACTACAATCTACGCGCGTAGAAATCCTTCAACGCACGTTAATGATCTCCAGCACACCTTAACACGCGTAAAACCGCATTCCAAACTTAAAATCATAATTCCCATAATTTTCGGGACCTAACCATCACCCAACTTACATAGATAACATCCTTAGAAATCTTTCAAACACCAAAAATCACCTCAAGCTTTGGAGGATCAAATTCTCAAATGAGCAAAGATCATCATCAATCGAATGGCGTTCCTCCAAAGTCCTTGTCAGAGTTAGTCAGAACGCTACAGATATTTGATCGGAACGGGAGGGTTATTATAGTGTCGATGGCTTCCCGTCTCACGTTGCCATCTAGTTGTCGCCAACACTGATCTGATGGATGAAGAAATCACGCGGCGATTCTAGGTTGCATGTTCGATGTCGCCGACCACCAGATCTCATCGACGCGGACAACGACGAATGGACGAGGTAGCAATTCTAACCGAGGATGATGGCGACTTTGCGATACAAACAGAGGACGAGGCAGCGTCGCGATTCACATCTCGAGCAAGCGGTGTTGAATCTTCAAATGACACGAGACTATCACCGAGATACAAATCATGGAGGGACACGAAGATTGAGAGAGAGAAAGAAAGCACTATTAGACGCAAAGAAAGAGAGAAACCAATGAGATAGTGGTAGAAAAGATGAGAGATGGTGGCAGAGTGTTGTTTGAGATGGTTGAGGAGGAGAGAGATGAAGGTGTGAGATAGGAGAGGAGGAGAGAAAAAACGAAAAGAGAGAAAAAAAAGTGAGAAAATGAGACAAGAAATTGAATTTTATCTAGATGAATCTTTGATTTTTAAGAATCAGAATTAAAAAAAAAATATATAAGATAAATTTGAACTTAATAATGTGTCATTTAAGTAATTAGCAAACTATAGATGGTTTTATCAAATTTTGAATTTTAATTATGACACTCCAATATAATTAACTCATGTAATTTTGTATTGATTTGGGCGTCAACGTGTGATTAGCCCATGTATTAATAAAATAAAAAAAATATAGGGTTGTTTACAAAAAAAAACCTCTTTTGAAAATTTTATTACAAAAAATTGCACCCTTGTTTTTTCTCTTAATTGTACCACAAAATCTAACAATCTATACGCACGTTTGGTTTCTTCATATGAAATCATGTTCTTTATCTCTTTTTTGTAGTTTAGTCCCTATATCATTCAATTTTTCAATTTTAGTCCTTTCATATTTTTTTTCCAATTTAGACCATATTTTTTTATTTTTAGTTAATTATTTTCTTCACCCATTTTTCTATGTTAAATTTTATTTGAATTTTCAACCTTAAAAAAACCTATGTAAAACTAGTTAACTCAATTTTGGATTTCTTATCAACTTGAAAAAATTAAAATTTCAATGAAAATCAACTCAATATGTCACAACCTCGACTCACAATACATGACATAAAGCATATTCATACGAATACATACATTTATATGCATTATATCAGCATCATCGGACATTGCATAAAAATCTAGATGACAAGAAAAAGAGTGTAACAAGATATCATTTATTTATATTTGTTAAAATTAGATTGAAATTGGTTAGAAATTTTATAAAAATGCTAAATGGTGGATCGGCGGAAAAGATAAGTATTAGAAGTAAAGTAAATATAAAACGATGGCAAAAGTATCGTTTAACCGTTCTATAGTTTTTGTTTTTAGATAAGGACCACTATTTTGCATTTAATGGTTTAGAAATTTCAGTACCATAAAGTGACAAAGTCATAGAATAAAGACCAAAATGAAAATAAGTGCAAAAGCTTCTTATTGGACCTTTTAATCGACCATTTGCCACATGCCACCTCGTGCTTAGATTAAAACAAGATAAAAACAAAAAAAAATGCATATAAACCTGAACCATTTCATTCTTAATCATAAGAGAGGGCAGAAAGGAAAGAAAAGAGAGGGAAGAAGAGAGGAAGAACCGAATTGATGAGAGGAATTTGATAGGAACACTAGAAATCGCCGACAACAAGACTAGATTAGTTCTTACATCCTTTGCTTATAAGTATCAAAGTAAGTTAATTTCTTTATTTTTCTCTATATATTAATCATATAATAATGTGTTTAAGGTTTTGGTTTGCAAATAATTGCAGTAGAACATTATTTAAACATAAATTTGCATGGTTTGGTTAATGAGTCTATTTAGGGTTTAGTTTTCTGTCTGGGATTGCACTATTTTGTTAAGGTCTTTATAGATTGATTTTGACAAGACTTAAAATATGAAAGTTGTTGGAAATTATTTCTTATATGGATCTGTATAATCTTGTGGTGATTTGAAATGTATAGAAATATTTAGGGCGGTTGCATTGCTACTCCGAGAGTGCCCTATTTTTTAGTAATACTGTCTGGTTTTGATATTACGTTTTGAGAGCCTTAAAGAAGTAATTACTTGATGGTAAAAGAATGAAATTTTTTTTGTATAAGTGTCTGGAGTATTTATGTAAATTTTTAGGTAATTGAATCTGTATAAAGTAAGTTAGGTGTAATAAACTATAAGCTGCTCACCTGAAACAATTTTGTTACAAAGCTGTAAATTTGAAACATTGGTCAGACTGTTTTACAATGAATTAAGGGCTCAAATTCTGTATACATACAATATTATATGTCTAGTATATGTGAATTAAATTTTATAGCAAAATAAGTTGGTTTGGATTTTCAAATGTATAGAAGAAACGGGTTGTCCAAAATGGTGTAGAACATAATATTTGTTACTATAAGAATAATGCTTCTTAGCTATAGAATGATAGTTTTCTTTTCAATCCAAATGACTAAATGCATTCAAAATATGGTAGTAACAGGACCTCATGTGTTCAAAGTATACCATACATGTACATTGCATATATTCATAAGTTAGAATGGGAATAACTCGAATATATGCTATAGGATCGAGATACGTTGAAAGTGAGTCCGAGCAAAGTAACATGACATACTATCTATCTTAAAAAGGTGAGTATAAACTGGAGATTAGATTCAAATATGTTATATGATTTATGTTCATAGATGTGCTCTTAATATGGTTACTTGGACAAATTGGTGAATTGTTGATTTTACGTGATATATGCTATATGTTAAGAATGTCAGTTGTTTATATGAAATGTAATACTTCTACATGGAGATTGATTATCAAATGTTCAAATGTTAGATGTATTTACATTGGACTTAATAAAAGCATTGTGACAACCATGCTTTTGTATTCGCAAAATATACACAGTAGGACCTTCGAGTCATATTTCATACTGGAGACCTTCGGGCCATATTTCACACTGGAGACCTTTGGATCATATTTCATACTGGATACTTTTAGGTCATATTCATACTGGAGACCTTCGGTTCAAATTTTATACGGTGCCGGCCGGACAATTATACAGTGGCATACAGGAATCTGGGGTGATACTTGGCTTGTTTGGTCACAACATATAAAATGGAATATAGAGGCATGTGCATATGTTCATATGGCTTAGTTAATTAATTATTTATTATATGTTTGTGTTTGCTTGAGTTTGATCTATGATGATTTATGCTCATTGATTTACGACTCATATAAAGCACACACATTTTTCAGGTCACCATTGCTTATAGATATTTTTGCTTGACTTGAGCTTGGAGTTTGTAGATAGCAATATGAGTTACAGGTCGACCGGCTAGTGCTCTAGAGCCCTTCCTCCTCAGAATTTGCATATGTATAGTTAACTATTTTGACTTGTATGTATAAAATTCTTAAAATTGGGTTGTATATATGACTTATACTTATGTACATGTTTATCTTTACATAAGATAAATGGATTATCTTGCTGGATTTTCATAATGGTATATGTTTATATGTGATTATAGTTTAAATCATATGGAAAGTATAAAGGTGTTGCACAATATCAACTTGAATAAAAATCAACTAAATATCAATTCAATAAATCTTTTAAAACTCTTTAAAAACAACATAAATAAACCTTAAGTAAATCTATTAAAAAATCTCCAGTATGAAATATGACCTGAAATAAACATTAAATGAAACTTAAATGAAAATAAAATATCAACTCAAAATTAACTTAATTCAACTCAATATCAACCTAAAAGCAACACAATATCAACACAATTTTCAGCCCAATATCAACGTTGAATAAAAATCAACTCAATATCAACTTAATAAAAATCAACTCAATATTAGCCTTAAATAAACCTAAAAAATATAAACATCTAAGAAATTTAAAAATAAATTCAAAAATAAAAAACAACCTTGAATCAACTCTATTTAAACTTTTTTGAAACCTTTCTAAAAATTTGGAAAAAAATACTTATCATTTTAAAATTAAAAAACAACCTTAATTAAACTTTAATAAACCTTAAAAAATAGTTTTTTCAAATACAAAAAAATAAATATAACTAAATAAATATTTTTAAACGATATTATTAACATTTAAAAATATTTTTAAAACAAAAAAAAGCAGCAAGTTAGGGTTTCAGAGAAACCCTAGCCGCTGCTTCAAACTACCAGATCTGGCTGCCACCAAAGTCGTCGAAGAGGCGAAGAAACTGAGGCAAGACTAACAAAGAGCAACGAGGATGAGAGACTAACGAGGAGCAACAAGGCGCGCGACGAGATCACCGAGGCATCAAACGCGAACCAGATCCGCGACGGAGTACTGCAAATCGAAGCAAAGCAACAAGAAGACAGAGGTGTGAGGAGTGAGCGAGGAAGAAGACAGAGGCGCGAACGAGGAAGAAGACAGAAGCAGGAAGAAAAAGGCGAGCGGACAATGTTGTCTGGTTGAGAAGAGAGAGGCAGAGATGCGATGAGGAGGCAGAGCGGACAACACTGTCTAGTTGAGAGGAGAGAGAGGGTAGAGAAGAGGGAGAGAAAGACGATGAGAAAGATAGGAAGAGAGAGAAAAAAGAGAGAGAAAGAGCAATGGTCAAATGAGATAAAAAAAAGGGAAAGTAAGAGGATTAAATACAAATTTGTTTAGTATTAGTCTAGACTAAGAATTAAATGCGAATAATGTGTGAAAATTTTTCCCAAAATTAAGAAAAAGGTCCATGACTGTTTGTTTGAAAGAAAATGTGTTAACTGTGGTCCATACTATAATTAATCCACAAATATATTCATACTGGGACTAATTATATAAATGTCTTTTGAAAATCAAAATTACAACAGATAAGTCCCAAAATGATGGTTTTCATTTTGTATGCCAACTTTATATTTTATACGCACATTTTTATATTTAATATACAGGAAAAAAATAAAAACAACCAAAAAATTACTAAATATTCGATACAAATAACAAAAAATTGTTGCTTTTTGTTCTAGTTACAGCCTGCATAGTAAATGTAAACACTATGTAAACATTGGTAAATTAAATGTAAAATTTTTATGAATTTATAAACTGCAATATTGGATCCTGGAAATGTAATTTTTAATTTGAAAGGAACATAGACCGTAACTGCCGCGTTTCCAAACGCTCCTTTATGGGCTGCCCATTTGGGCCCAATAACAATAGAAACTGGGCAAAGATTTGATTATTACTTAATAAGAGGTCATATATAGAGTGATCGATTCAAACCCGAAACCAATTCACCAGCCCTGGCGGGTCAATCCCTATTCCCCATTTCTGCAATCGGAACCGACGTCCCCAATATCCAAGACCCGCCGGAGAGAATGGACGGCTCAGATTCTTCAAGATGCTGCGGAATCTGCTTGTGCAGTGACGGAAGAGCCGTCCGAGGACACATCGACAGCTGCGATCATTACTTCTGCTTCGTATGCATAATGGAGTGGGCCAAGGTCGAGTCTCGCTGTCCCATGTGTAAGCGCAGGTTCTAACCTTTTTTTCTTAATGGCTTTGATTTGTTTCGACTTTGGATATTTCGGCTCATCACTGCTTAAATTCGTTAATTTCCGTTAAGTGATCTTGAAAATTATGAAATGAATTATTTAGCTTGTTAGAGTAATCTGGTTTCGTTGACTTTCGTTACGACATGGGCTTTGTTTGGTTTAACGGAATTGCGTGACTGTGGCATCGGAATTATGGTGTGGAATTTTCGAATTGTATTAGAAAAATTGTGGAACTATGCATACTCATTTCGCCTGAACAAAAAATTAATGCAATTCGGGTGTTTACTATTTTGTTTTAATATTTGATTTCGAGATGATTTCCGTAATATGAAGCTTCCGGCATTCGTTTGTTATTTGAGAAACTATCAATTGTGATGAAGAAAAATGATTTTTTTAACGTGGTTTTTACTTTCACCTCTACATATCAGGTTTATCATATTTCTGGTAATGCTACTGCTGAATCTTTTGATCCATATGGGCAAATTTCGTGTAGTGTGTGCAGTACTGATGTGGATGAGAGTCTCCTATTGCTTTGTGATCTTTGTGATTGTGCTTCTCACACTTACTGTGTTGGTTTGGGAGCTACTGTTCCTGAAGGTGATTGGTTTTGCAGTGATTGCTCTGTTTCCAGGACTGAACATGAAAATTTCTGTTTAGATAGTAATGATAACAGTGAAAATGCACTTGCTAAGCTGAAAGCTGAGCCGAAAGTTTTTGTGGAGGATGCTGTTGAAAATCAAAACTATGTTGAGACCTCCAATGAAATGGTGGAAGCTGAATCGGAAGTTTCCATTTTTGAAATTGTATGTGAAATGGATAATCGCAGGAAAAGCAGAAGATTTTCTGCACCTGTTGGTGCTTGTGGTAGACAACCTGTTGTTGCAGAAGAACTGACAACTGCTTCAGACGAAAGAACTTCTCAAACTGAATATGGTGAAAGACGATGTCAGAGTCTTCCTGATGTGATGGCTCAAACAAATGCCAGAACATTGAGTCGATGTCTTAATGTACATGGGTTGCATTTGGGCGCTGCGTGATAATTGGAATTCCTTGCAAAGTGGTTCCTTGACCTTCTCGTCTATTTCAGTTGAATCTGGTGCCAGAAGTAGTGGAAACCGAAATGCTTTGGGAGTATCACGTGACAGTTCTGTCCAAGATGGTTTTGGTTCCACAACTAGACAGGATGGGTGCTCTGGTGATGTTGACAAGGCATGGAAAATGATGGACAGAGCAAAATCAATTCAAAAGGCTGCTAAGAATACCGAAAGGGTATCTCCGGCATTTAAGTGCACTCCTGTGAAAGGCAATGCCTTGAAGAGTTCATCAGCAACGCTGCACTTACCAAAAAGGCAACGATTAGGAACTTGTTATTTTGGGAGCACTGCAAATACCAAGCATCCCAAGCAGTTTTCTTCTGGAAAAGAAGATGAAAAGTTTGAGTCACTGAAGTTGGAAAAACTTAAGCGGACTAGAGTTATGTCTAACGAAGTTGTTGGTTGTAATCACAGTGCCAAAAGTTTGTGCATCTGGATTTTCAACTTCCTTATGTACTCAACAGGAGCATACTAGTAGTCACAGTGATGTCTGCCATGACAGGTGTCCAACTTTTGTACAAATCAATCCAAGCAGAGCCACACTAAATGCCATAAATAATGTGAATCATAGAGTTTCTAAACCAGAGATGATGGCGTCTTCCTCTAAAGGAAAAGTGAAAACTGCAGTAACCTGTGTTGAACATGAGCCCAAAGAGACGATGATGCCAAACGTGAGATTCAGTCTCTTGTCAAGCTCAACTTAAAGCTTATAAGTAGGGATAAACAGCTAGGTATGATAAATTCTAAAATGAGGCATTTGGATTTTCAATTGTGCTAATCACATTTCTAATCCTTGCCCTTGCACTCACTTTCATTATCCGATCCATCATATGTGCAAAACAATTTATAATTGAGCTTATTTTCCATGATGCCGAAGTTGAAACATTCAAGCATTTCTGATTTTTGCAGAAGTTGAAACATTCAAGCGCGTTGCAAGGCTTGCGACACATACAATTTTAGCCGCATGTGGATTGGAGCATCATTCAAGGCATGTCACTTGCTCCCTGTCAAGTCCTATATGCAGCCATTCTGAAACGATTCACCAATTAGGTAAGTCCAGCTTGATACCAAATTCTTGCCAAGAATGCTTCTTGGTCTTCGTAAAGAATGTTTTGAATTCAACACTGTCTGATAGAGTGTCTCATTTTAGGCCATGTTAAGTTCTTCAACCCATGTTGTCTTCTTTTGTATTCCATAGAAATTCTTAGGTTGAAGATGTATCTCGTAGTACAGCACACTTAAACCAATGTACCCTTTTCTTATTGTGTCTACAAATGTATATATTTATTCCAAAGTATGTAGAGATTCCTTGGCTTTCAGGTCCAGTTAATCTGGAAGCATCAAGCTGGAGAATAAAATAACTGCACTTGTATGTGATAGGCAAAAAATTAGATGATAACGTTAATTTTATCAATTTTAATGGAAAAATCAATTGAAGATTTCTTCAGTCAAATACCAGCACATAATGGCAACTTTTTTTTACAGATGAACTTCTAACTAGACAATATTAGACCATTATTGTTAAAAATTTAACTTTACCATGCAGGATGAAACAGATAACCAGTTTTCAACAACATATACAGTTAATTATTATCAAATTAATTTAGAGGTAATAATGAAGTTGGAATGATTTCATAAGATGAGAAATTAAAGTTATATTTAGTTTAAAAAATAGTTTTTTATTTTCTGTTTTATTTCTAGTTTTTGAAAAGTGAAAATATTTAGAAAATATGTTTGTTAATCAAAATTTTTTTAAACAAATTTTTTATTTTTCTATCTTTATTTTCTAGTATTTTAAAAAATAATAAAAAAATTTCTCAAATAAACAGTTAATAAGTAGTTGAAAGAAAATTTCAAATACTTATTGCAGAGAAATTTGGTTTGGGAAATGAAATGCAAGCAGCAAAAGCTGACCAATTTCCCTCATACTAAATTAGTGTTCACAAATAAAAGTTTAAAAGGTAAGAATCATGTGTGCAATAGTTACAATTTGAAGTGGGTATTTGGGATTGAATGAGAAGTAGAGTAATAAGATAAAAGAGAAGTAATGTGTATTGTTGGTTATGGGTGAGAAGAACCTGGTTTTTGCCTCGTATAATAATCCCTTCTTGGACTCACCAACAACATTTTGGTTTCATTGGATTGCTGCAAACTTTGACTGCTTTCTTCCCTTTCCTTGCTACTCCTTAAAATTGTCAAATCAAATCGTGCCTTTAATGAACACAGACACTGGTACACTTTGTGCTCGTGATCCATGAATTGCAAAGTTATATATGAGGAAGTATCAATTTACAATAGATGTGAATTACACCAATTTTTTACCGAATGACGCACAATTTTCATTATTTAATGACCATTAAATCTATATAAAAAAGATGCTAAATATTTGATATAAGTTGAAAAATTTTATTGAGATTTAGCGCGTGTCGGACCATTTGACAAAATAATTACAAAAAAATCATCCTTTTGATAATATTACAAATACTACACCTCAAGTAAATTATTTGAGAAATGCTAGAAGCACTCTTAATAGACACTGAAGACATACACTCTCTTTCATTGGTTATAAAAAAATTTCTCTCTCAAATCTCTTCTTTTTATTATTAAGAGAGAATATGTGTATGACAAAAATGAAAAGAGGAAAACAAAACATTTATAAGTGAAAAAAAAGGAAATAGACAATAAAAAATGGTGAGAGAGAATTAATTTCTTGACCAATAATAGAGAGAGTGTTTACGGAGGTTGTAAGTTTTAAACCTCTAAACTTTTTGTAGACCTCTAAATTCTTTCTTGATTAACTTCTTTTTTTTTATAAATCATTTCTTCACGATACTAAAATCTAAGCAACATTGGTCGTACTCAAAAGTTGTGACTAGATCGACACGAGCACGGATATTTATTGATTAACTATAAAGTCTCTCAGAATTCAATTGAACAAAAACTGTAATGAAAGTAAAATTTAGACAACTGCCATTAAAGAAAAGAAATGGTAATTTTGTGGAGCAGTATTTATTTCAATGCTTCCAACCAAGGCTTCAGTAAGTTCCAAATTTACACAGCACCAATACTGACAAGACTTTTATTTGCATTAATGCCATAAATGTACACAACAACTTCATGGGTATCATTGGTCGGTCCAAAACTCAAACCAAATAGAAATTCTAGATCAATTCCACCCCAGAAAAATTAGTTCAACGTGCTTCTTTGCCAACACGAGTAATTCTTTCCTTCCTTATCATAAATTTAATTTTTTAATAATATTTTTGAAGTGCAATCTTCTTCTTTTCAAAAAATGTTTTCAATAAGAGAAGTTTTGGATAAAGTGCCTACGTTGCCAAATTACTCGTGTGACAACTCAAGTGAATCAAACTCTTAGGTGTGGATGCTTATTTCTTTAATAAATAGCATATCAAATAAATGGTACAATATCATCTATTAAACTTAAAACCTCATAATTTTAGGTATGAATATTTTATTGTTTATCAACTGAACTACTCTAACTCAACATGTCAACGTCAAATCTAACATTAGTATGTTATAATTTTAAGAAGATAACAAAAAATGATACATTTTTTTAATTAAATCAATGAGCAAAATCCTCTTTCCCGATTTTTTAAACTTTTCTATAACTAATATCTATCACTCCACAAAAAATAAGCTCATTTTAATCATAATATTATATATAATATACTATATTGGGTACAAAAACAACAAACTTTCAGAGTAGCATATTTTTAAAAAAAAAAACAAGAAGATTTGGTTGGAGAAAAAGAAGAATGTTAAAAACGCATGGAAGAGAGGGGTAATGGAACAGAAAGAAGCATGTGTGTCATCAAAATGGACCAAACCCATAAAATGTGGTCCTGAGTTGTGAATTGTGACCTCAACATAAAAAGAGTGACCCGAAAACCCAATCTTCAAGGAATTGGCCCAAACAAAAGGCGACGAGAATCTCAGATGCCACTGTGGATTCGGACACTTGTCCTTCCTCTTGTGGGCCACGCTTTCACTTGCTCCTCCCTCCCAAAAAAGAACGGCCGCACGTGAGTTTACCACGTCATCATTCACCCATAATCGACAGGTCACTTAGCACATGCCCCCACTACTTTAGTGGGTTTTAAAGTGGGTTTTTCTTTCCTTTTTTTCTTTTCTTCGATAGGAACCCTTTTTTTTAACAAAGATTAAATAATAAATGATTTTTTTATTTCTAACAAGTGATAAAGATTTTTTATTTTGATAAAATAAATGATAAATAATAAATTTAAATTATAAATTAATAAATTATATAATAAAAAATAAAAATATTGATATTTTTTAAAAATTATAATATATTAAATATATAATATGCGATACTAAAATATTGGTTAATTATAGCGAATAATTTATTGGTTTGTAGAAATAAATATTTTTTTAATTTTAAAAAATAATAACAATAAGAAGAAGAAGAATGGGTAGTTAGTGGGGCCTAGAATAGGCACCACGTGACACGGTCACGAGAAAGAGAAAGAAGTGAAAGGAGAGGGAGAGAGGAGCGGGCAGCAGTGTAAGAGCAGGTGCTTTCACGTAGCGTGGGCTGTTGTTAAAACGCCCACACTTATTCCTCTTTTGGTTGCGGCCCCCTTTTCCCAAATTATAATCTTACACGTCATATTTTTATAAAACCCCACCAATGAGTGATAAAAATACACCAAATTATCTTCAAAAACTGACAGTTGAAATATTACAAAATTTACTGAAATTATTAATATTTTGAGTAATTGTCTATTCATACCAAACTAACTTACAACTAACGCAATATTCGTGTTATGCATAATTTTTATATTTTTTTATTTAATCAATTTTTATACAGTTAATAATTAAAATAAAATTAGTATACTTTAATTTTATTTAGCATGTTATAAATATTTTAAATATTTTTTTATTTTTTTCATATTTATCTTAGATCATTTTAGTTGTGTAGTATAATTTCTTGATATTTTAATATTTTTTTACTAAGAAAATCTTAATAGTAACTTTATTAATAAAAATTTAATATTTTCTTACTAATTGAATTTTAATGAGTTTGAAATATAATTTTTTTCTCTTCACACTCACATATTTCATTTCTCTTTTTTCCATTCTATTTTCTTTCTTTATTTATTGTTTTCTTTCTCATAATCACTCTTCATCAAATGATGATTTCTAAAAAAAAGAGTATCAAACTCCTTTTTGCCTAAAAATAATTATCGAAACAAAAACTACAATTATAATAAAACATATTTATACATAATAAAAACAAACTATTTTGATTGATAATTAATAATTAAGTTGAACTATTATTTTTCTTTCATGGAGATGACGATACACAACTCAGACAACAACATGCAATTTTCTCATAGATTTACATCCTGTGCATTTAATTAAAAGCTAACCATTCATACTATTCAAATAAAAAAAGTTGACAACCAAAGAAGAATAGATCATAAAGCATGAAAATTTACTTAAAAAAAAAACATCCAAGTACAAGCCAAGCAGCAAGTAAACAAAAAACTACTTGCCAATAGTCGTAGAAAATTCGTTAATTATTATATATATATTGATGCTATTTACGAGAGAAAATGAATTAAGATGAAGATCGTGAAAAGTTTATGGAAGATGATAGGAATAAAAAGAAAAGGTATTAATAATCATATTATTATATTGGATATTTTACATGAATAAAAATCTTTCCTTGTGAACCTGTCGTATACCCATAGAAGTTTCTTAGTGTACAGAAGTCGATGATATATTATTTAAAAAGTTCCCTTTTAATAGATTTTTAACATTGGAATTGTCTTCTTGTCTCTAATAGGATATATTTTTTAACATTAAACAGGCATGATAACAAAAATTTGACATTACCCAAAATTGATCTATAGCAGATTGAGCTGCTCCAAATTACAAATCATGTTTGTTTAGTAGTAAAAAGCATATAATATATAGTATTTTTTCATACGACAACAATTTAAATCTCTTGTTTCATAGCAAAAAACATATAATATATAACATTTTTTTTCGTATGACAATAATTTAAATGTCATTATAATTTGTAATTACAATTTTATCCTTATTTATATTTTTTATTTAATATGTTGGACTGAATAAGGTTAAAAGTTGAATTTCACAGCGTTCATATAAAATAAACAATTTTACTTTCAACTTTTACTAGCTATTTACAACTTATAAAAACTATTATATTCTATATGTTAAATATACAATATGTTATTGCCTCAAATAAAGTCCGCGAACATAATTTGTTTTATCTTTCAGCAATGAAATTTGGTTTTTCGAATACAATAATTTTTGAACTGAGTTGGTGATCATAATGGGTTTCTCAAATCATTTCAGAACACCTTCTAACATGTGTTTCGGCAAAAACATCCATCAGTCGAGCTCAGTTCATCAGTGTCAATTACATCAAAGCCAATCAATTTTGCTTTTTTGGCTAAGTCAGCCAAACAATGCTTAACTCGTAACATGTTTTAGTTTTCCTATAATAGGCTCGTATAATTGACACATTCAAAATAAGTAATGGCCACTAGAGATATTTTTGGCATAATATATTCAACATATTTATTTCGTAATTTGACAAAATTATTCCTTCACTCATAGCGTATGAAATATTTAAGGTGTTAAAGCATTGTGATACTTTTTCATTTAATATATTGAATATCTCGATTTTTTAATTAAAAAAACAACTCAAATTTTGCCCAAATAAAGGGTATGTTTGCTGAACTTTGAAGCATAGATTGAGAAAATCATTATAAAGTTAGAATCTACAATTCAACGGGCTTATTTAAGAGGTATAAAATATAATTTAATAATCTTTATAATAATTAATGATAAATAAATAATAAAAAATAAAAAATATATTTTTTTTATAAAATTAATTATATAAATATATTATACACTCTATAAAATATAATATATATTATTATTGTCAAACAAATAAGATAACATCTTGTCTGTTTAGCATGTCATCATAATCACACTCTCAAAGGCCCTTGGATTAGCTGATTTTTACAAATTGGCACTTAGCTCCATAAAGGACATCACAAACAAACAAATGTCAAATGCATTGTGCAATTGCCCTTTTTTGAAAAATTAAAAACTATAATTGTGAATATTTAACATATTTTTTCGAATTTCGCGTGACCTATATGTACTCTAAACATTTAGTTTGTTATCCACTAATCTCATAACCCTATCTCAAACAAATAGTTCACCATTTCACATTTTAATTTACCTAATTATAAGCATATTTATTTTTAATATACTTAATTATTAGTATATACTATATTATACTTTCAACAATATCTAAATGTATTGTAATTCTAAACTCAGCTGAATAATTATTATTTCATAGGATATAAATACCCTCTAAAAATAAAGTAAAAAAATCATCTATTTTTATTCTTTCAAATCAGTAACTTAAATAATGAGGATATTATTGTACTTTGAAATTTAGCTATTAGGAAATTAACAACTTAACTAAAATTTAAATAGTTTTATAGAATTGATAAGTAAACCAAATATAAAAAAATAAGTTTCACAGTAATTTTTTTTTCCACAAATATAAAGTCCTTAAAATCAATTTCGTTGTAAATTAAACAATTTAATTCAGTATTAAACCAAATCCGGTAAAAAAAGAAGAAAGAAGGAAAGCGAAACGTGGCGTAACGGAGAAGTCCGTTAAAGATAACGGGGGCAGTTAGATTGGGAAACGACAAAAGAGGGAGAGTGGCGGGTCCCCACCGCACGCGAGGCGGCAGACAGAGTGGCAGATGAACGGCAGGGGATGGGTGCACGTGACCTGCTCTAACCTCTCCTCACGTGCCATCACTACCCCTCTCTCCTCTTCTAAATTTATTCAGCAATTAATACACTATTTCTTTTGGTTTAAAGATTGGAAGAATTTTATTTAGTCTCTGAACTTATACTTAATATTTCTTTAACTTATTAAAAATTTATTTAGTTTAATTGTTTAGAAATTTAATTTTTAAAAAATTATTTTTAGGAAGTGATTTCTTTATAATTTTAAATTTTTGAAAAGTGTAATTTATTGTGTTTGGTTAAAAATTACTCTTCTCAAAAAATTGGGTAAAAAATCAATAATATATTTATTATTATTAAATTTAAATTAATAATATAAAAAATTAAATAAAAAATATTTATTTTATTACATAAATATATCTCTAATTAGTAATTAAAATTATAGTTAATATTCATACAAATCTATAATGAAGACTATTTTTTTTTTAATTTGACAAAAAATAATTTATTTAATTAAATAAAAAATATTTCATATATAATATTTAATGTAAAATATTTTTTTGAAATTTAAAAAACTTTTATAAAAATTTATCTATATAAAATAGTTAAAAATTTATTTATTAAATAATTAATAAATTTTTTAGAAATACAAATCTATAATGAAGATTAATTTTTTTAATTTGACAAAAATTAATTTATTTAATTAAATAAAAAATATATCATATATAATATTTCATGTAAAATACTTTTTTTGAAATTTAAATTTTTTTATAAAAATTTTACTATATAAAATAGTTACAAAATTTATTTATTAAATAATTAATAATTTTTTTAGAAATTAATTGAAATTTATAAGTAAATAATATTTGATGATATATTCGTAAATACAATTGTATCAGCTAAGGAAGTTGAACTTCCTAACCCCCCTCACCTCAGGAAGTTACTTCTCGATGTCAAGAGGAAGTCAAACATCTGACTTCTTGGAAAGTTCAACTTTTTTTATTCAACCAAGTAAAGAAAGTTTTTCAACTTTTAAAAGTCACACTTTCCCCACCAACTAATCATCAACCAAGCAAGCCCTAAATTTTAATTTTTACTTATCAACTCACTCAACTTTTTAAAACGGATTTAATAACCCCTTCAACGTAGCACAATTACTTTTATTG
>CAODLS010183091.1:0-12352 GCA_948243855.1 Flueggea neowawraea | reverse complement strand
AACCGTGAACCATCAGATACCCAAGAATTCTGAGCAGGAGATGGTGATGGCCAATTCTGTTTTAAATTATGCTTCTTTGGATGCAAGCTCTGCTTCTTGTTTGATTCCAAACGATGTAGCTTTGCCAAGAGTTGTGCTATGCCTAGCTCACAATGGAAAAGTTGCTTGGGATGTCAAATGGCGGCCTTATGATAAATTTGATTCTTTTTGCCAGTATAGAATGGGGTTTCTTGCTGTTTTGCTAGGGAATGGATCTCTGGAAGTGTAAGACACTTACTTCATTAAGATTCTTAGCTCACATTTTGGTTTCCCTTTTCTTTTCTCTATTTCTTTATGCCTAAGAAAGAGAATATTTGATAGCGTAAATATATTACCATGAGGATATTTTACATATAAGGTGAGCCTTATATGGTTGGTAAGCTGATTAGTGCTAGGTTTTGGTCTCAGTTTTATGCAACAAATGCAGTGATTTATCGTGATCTTGTTCTGTGAAATGCAGATGGGATGTTCCTCTTCCTCATGCAGTGAAATCGATTTATTCGTCTTCCTCTTGTAAAGATGGTGCTGATCCTCGATTTGTAAAATTGGAGCCGGTATTCAGATGTTCACATCTAAAGCTTGGAGAAACACGGAGTTAATCTGATTTTCTTTTGTATTGTGTTAATAACTTCTTGCTTGACTTTGCTTTTGCTATAAGTAAATGAGGTTTATTTCTCAGTAATTGCCCTTGTATATAAGCAATTGCCATCTTGGTTCAAAATTAGAGTCTGCACACACTGAATCTAGAAGACGTCATACATTTGCATTTTTACTTGTGGACCTATCTTGCAACGACTTGACACTATATGTAAAATTATGTTAACAAATTCTGATGCAGCATTCCTTTGACAGTAGAGTGGTCAACTTCATGCTTCCAGGATTACTTGCTTGCCGGATGCCATGACGGAATGGTAAATTTTTATTATTTTTTTATAGCTCCATATAATCATGCATAAAAATATCTGTATGTGCATTTGGTGACCCCATGTATGTCACACCTAAATTAAAAAACAGATACATTGTTATTCTTTTTCCTTTCTTTTTTCCCCCCAAAATTTTGGTAGTGAGCTTTCATGTACTCAAATACGATGAAATATATTTTGACCCAAGAAAATGACTTTGTTTTTCAGGTTGCTTTGTGGAAGTTCTCTACAAGTGACGCATTTGCTGGTAATTGGTTTTGCAATTTTAATAATGTTTTTTATAAATTATTGGTGTATGACATGAATCGAATTTAATTTGATGTAAAGTGGATTCATTATTTTTTTTTTGTTTAATTGTTGAAATGTAGATGCAAGGCCTTTGCCTTTTTTTAGTGCTGATACAAATCCTAGTAGTGCAGTTTCATGGGCCCCCATGGAAAGGTACTACGGTATTTGATTTTAGATCATTATTGATATGAAATTTTTGCTATAATGTTCTATTTATCTCTACATCTTTATAGAAGATTTCTGGGTGATCATTTTTCATGTATAGACCTGCCAGTTAAATCCAGTATTTCTTGGGAACGGAATGAGGAAAATGAAGACTTATGTGTTTTATTGAGATTTTCGGATGCTACTTTTTTTCTATTTCAGTGACCAAGAGGGTGCAAATATTATAGCGACGACAGGACTAGTAGGTCTGAAGTTTTGGGACATAAGGTGAGTATGATGGATTTTTCCCTTTTTTTTTCATAGATTTACTTGACTACATTACTTTATTTATCGCTGGTGCTCCTGCTATTTTCACATGCTTGATTGTTCACTTGCACGTTTTCTTTTAGAATGGTTTCTAGATACTAAGTTCCATAACTTGTCAATTCATTGTTTTTCCCAGCTTGCAAAAGAAAGTTGGCTAATATTGTATTTACTTGTTAAGCTTTCTCTTATGTTTTTCCATAAGTATCATTCAAAGCAAAATATAATTGTCATAAAAATTCTGGCAACAATGAATAATACTGCAACGCCGCAATCATGTTCTCTGCTCTAAAGAACTAGTTACCTCTTCTGGTCATAGAGATCCATTCCGGCCTTTATGGGACATCCATTCAGCACCAAGAATATGCAGCATGGACTGGCTACCACATCCAAGGTGTTATATGGCCTTTTTTAGTTGAAAGAAGCACATTGTGGGCCTTTGTCGATAGTAGCTTTGTGTACTTATCATTAATTTTTCATGATTTCAGATGTATTATTTTTTCTTGTGATGATGGAACAACGAAACTTTTAAGCTTGTAAAGGCTGCTTATGAGTCCCATCTTGATGGAAAACCTCCAGCTGGGACAAAACAGGGGTTGCACATGTTCAACTGTTCATCCTCTTCTATTTGGGATGTTCAAGTGTCAAGATTAACAGGTTTTTTTCATTTTCTTATTTGATCAAGTAACATGCAACATAGAAGCAATACATGCATGTATAATTTACATTTTTTGTGTGTGCATATAGTGAATATTGCCAACCAGTCTTGGCATGTGTGTGGTAAACTATTACTTCGGTTGTACTTCTTCGTCAAATTTAAATTCTTTGGAGCTCAAATGTGTTTGGAGGTTGCATAATGAATTTTTATGCAACATCAGAACTTTTTGTTTCTTTACTTTCACTGATTGTCACTAATCCATTTTCATCAAAAGGCATATAGAACTATTGTATGTCTATATTACATATTATTTTACCTGGCCAGAAAACACTGCTTATAGATCCAAGTTAATTATGAAGTATTTCTCATTGTCATTGTCATCATTGCTGTTGTGCAATTAAGTTAATGCAGGTCAATGTTAAAATTGTAGGAATGGTTGCATATTGCAGCGCAGATGGTACTGTTAAGCGCTTTCAGGTGAGTTGATTTTTCATTCCATAGATTAATTTTTCTCTAACGTGCTACATTCTTATTTTGCATCTATTTGGCATGTGCATACATGTTCCCTTAGAAATTGGGCTGGGGCTTTTGCACCTCTTTTGTCTTCAAACACTGGTGAAATTTTATGTAATAATATCAGTTAAGATAGTTCTCTTTATCCTTTTGTTGAAATTTGTGCTTTGCTAGTTTTTACTTATGTGGCTTCCATTAGAACCACACGGATATATGATATGGAGGATTAACGTCCAAGATATTTTCTCTCTGATGAACTGAGTTGATTAGCATAAGCCATTCAATAGAATTACAAGATTTTTTTTTAAATTAACCATCCTTCTAATATTTCATGATCATAAGTTAAAATTAGTATGCATATGCAAAAATAAATAAATATGTTCTATCTAGCAACTGAAGATGCATTAAAGCAGCAGCTGAATCTCATTGTTCTAATGTTATATTAGCTTACAAGAGGCGCTGTGGAGAAAGATGCATCAAGACATCGTACTGCACATTTTATGTGTGGGTCGTTGAGGGAAGATGAATTTGGCATTGCTGTTTTTACTCCGGCGCCAGATGTTCCTCTGAATTTGAAGAAGCCGGTTAAGGATGGTGGGGAAGCCCTCGCAACCCTACCAGACCAAGATAAAAGAACAAACGCCAACAATAAAGTATCAGGGACAGACAATAAAATGTTAGGTAAGTTTGCACAAATTAATTCACTCTTGCCATTAACTAGTTTCCGTGTCTTTAATATCATTAAGTTTCCTCTCTTGCTGCAGCTATATGTTATGGCAATGATCCAAGTGTGGGATCTGAAGATGACGAGACATTGGCATCTCTCTCTTGCAAAAGCAGACAAAAGTCAAAGAAGAATAGTAAGGAAAAGGCTGCAGAGGATCAAATATTGATGTGCAGAGATGAAGAGTTCAAAAACTTGTCAGAGAAACAAAATAGCAAGGGCGGAGCTCAAACCGATATTGAAAGTTTTCCCTCCAAAATCGTTGCAATGCATAGAGTTAGATGGAATATGAACAGGGGAAGTGAAAGGTGGCTGTGTTTCGGAGGAGCAGCAGGAATTGTACGATGTCAAGAGATTATAATGTCTGATTTGGACATGAAATTGGCCAGGAAAAAGATAGATGATTAGGACTTGCTTTTCAGGCCATCATGTTGTACTAATTTACAGGTCTTTTCAGGTAGTAATTCTTTTGAAATAGCCATGTTGTTGCGTCTTTCCTCTTGTTTATGTAAATTTATTGAGAGGGACGTCTCCTTTGCAATGAAGAGCAATTACCTCTTAGTAATTCATCAATTAGTAATATATGCAGGAAATATCAGGAAAAAAAATAATCTTAAATTGATTGTTGCTAAATAATATGAGAATTATGGGAAGTCTAAATTTTGAGGCTTCTTTCTATCAAACAGAATGAAAAGGACAATTATTTCACAGCAATATCAGTTCTTTTCAGTAGTTTCTATTTAGTATCAAACATGTTCACTATGGTACAACATTGACAAGTGCACTGCTACGGAACCGAAGTTGTTGTTGACGCACCTTATTTAAATGAAGATTTTAGGAAGAGGGATGAAGATTGGTCGAGAAGTGAAGAAGTTGGTAGAAGAGACGATTTATTCGAAGATGAATTTATTCAAAAGGAACAAGGTCTTATCAAGAAAATCATGTGTTTATTAGAAGAACTTATCGGTCTTGTTTGAAAAACAAAAGTCTTGCACTGAAATCTAATAACTGAAAATAGTCTTGGTTTGTTGGGGTTAGTCTTGGTGGGCAAATCCAAACATGGAAAATGAGACTTATTTTGAAAATAAGTCTTATCAAAGAGTCTGAAAAAACATCAGAAGACTCTAGCTGAATGGGGGGAAACTGTTTGAAGTAAGAGATTCACGGCAAGGAAGTTGTACAACACTTATAAAAAGGAGAAGCAGCAATAACACAAGGCACCATTTGACCACCCAGAAAAATCCTATTCCAATTTTGTCAATCATGTTTTCAGCTTTAGTTTAGTGTCTTTTTATTGGTCTTTTTGTTTCAAACCTTATCAAATATGCAGTCATCAGTTTTTCTTTACATTTTGTTTGTTTTATTCTTGCAATAAGGTTTTTCTACCTTCACAATGCGATTTCATAAGAGGATTTCGAAGTCTAAAGTGCTCACTTTACTACGGTTTGGGGAGTTCTCACGAATACCATCAAGTAGTATTAATTCATTATTATCGATAATAATAGTGACAAGAAAATACAATGACAATAATAATCACCGAACGAAGCATCTCTATGTGGAAGCTTCAGAAAAATGAAATTTGATCGAACACAAAAAAATATATAGTACAAATCCATACAAGTAATTCAGAAATAACAGTAGTCCAACTGGACGTGCCATAACCCTTTCTTTGCCGTATAACAAATCCATACAAGTATTAGTAGCTCATTATGAATAGGCTCAATGGCAGAGACAGGTGGAGTCGAACAAGATCGGTCGACCACACCGGCAATCCGACGGATTTTTAGGAGTATCCGTCACTCTCGCATGTTTTGTTTCGTTTCCCACCTCTTTATTTTTAAACTGATCACATCTGCTCTGTTTTGATCTCATCTTAGTCAAATTCTAACTCCATTATTGAATAAGTATAGGCTTATATAATTTATTGGTATTAAAACCAATTCTAACATTAAAGAGTCATGGATTTGATTCTCAGACGTGAATGCAAATGCAAATAAAATGACTTATAAAATGAAGGTACTACGTAGGGAGTAATACACAAATCATTGTTCATACACAGTACGGGTCATTTTTTTGGTACAACTCTTTTGAGCATGTTAAAAATGAAATTTAGAATCAATTCATTTCACACTTACAATGAATAATGATTGAATTGAAACTTAGTTCTATAAGACCGGCAACATTCCCGGCGACAAGAACTCCGGGTTTTCTCCACGTGTCATGTGACAAAATGGAAGGTTTTCATGGGTAAAGTGACTGCTACAATGTCTGTGATCTCTCATCATTCCCCACATAAGCCACCTTCCATCTCTACAATTTATCGAGCAATGGAGGCTTTCGTTACTTCCTTCTGCTGCAACTTTTCCTTATGCTTAGTTTGTTCTAATTAAATATAATTAGTATTTGACTAAATCATGACGGCTTTCCTTTATATTGTTTGCACCACAAGGAACGATATACTTGTGAATATATATAAAAGAAACAATATACACACACAAATGCCTTGATTAAAACTCAAAAATTGTAGATTTTCTATTGTTTTCTCAGTCTAAAATTGAACAAAAAGAAAAGTGGTTTTATGTTACACTACTCTATTAATACATAATCAAATTATTATATGACATCTTTATATTCTAATTTGTATTTAGTTATTGTTTGATTAAAGGAGGAGGAGTTTCTCCCACTCAATCATTGCAATCCTTAATGTAATTCGCATCTTAACCATTAAGTTCATTAATTGAATACCATTTAACAACTGAATTGTTTAAAAATTGGTTTCAATAGTAAACAGAAGAAAACTATTTCTAAAATTATAGTAATTATTTTATGTTTTAAAAGATAAAATTTGCTCAGTGTCAATATATTGATTAAACCAACAATTTGTTAGGTTGATCTTCCAAGTTTGAGGCATAAACTTAACATGCATAATTCCCAGTGATAGAATTAGAAATCGAAAGATGTAGAGCCGGTACTAGAACCGGGGTTAGGAATAAAACTCGAATCCTAAGAGCAGAGATAAGTCAGCAGTGGGGAAGTAGAGTACTCCGGGACTTCGGTGTAGATCGGCCGACCCGCCCGATCCCACTTCGCTCCGCCACTGATAATTCCAATACTATAAAAATCGGTGCATCATTTTCTATTGAATTTCATTTCATAGTCAGCTTTATAGTTACATATATTATCATATATATACGAGTCTCTATACTTAGAAGACTAGAAGGAAAACTAGGAACTTCTCAAGTTTTGAGTTGCCTTTGTAATGTTAATTAACCCAATTGGAGTCTCAACTTGATATTAGTTTTCAATTTATCAAGTTAGTCAATGCAATTCCTACATTTCAACCGAAAATTTGTGGCCCAATCATTAAAACTTTGTATTAACTCAACTCCTTAATCATGAATAAAAGAAAATAAATGTGATATAGGTCGTTGCCATCAGTAAATTGGTCATTAAGTAGCTTTCAATCAAATCATCTGGTATTCAAATATTAACTTTTGGATATCTGATTAATCCGAACTCGATTAAAGAATTAAGTAACCCTATTATTACATGCAGTCAATAACATTCAACTGGGCAAACAACGTTGTGATCAGTGGCTTGACATCAATCAACAGCCAATTATCACACCTAGTGATCAACAGCTGCAACAATGTCCAAGTTCGAAATGTGAAGCTTTTTGCGCTGGACCAGAGCCCCAACACCGACGGCATTCATGTTCAGAAATCAATGGGAGTGACTATCACTGGCAGTACTCTTCAGACGGGTGATGACTGTATATCAATCGGTCCAGGCACCAAAAACTTGTACATGAGCGATATTAAATGTGGTCCTGGTCATGGTGTCAGGTAAAACAAAGTGTACATAGCATTCTCCTTATTCTTATTTTTAATCGTGTTTAACAAAAATTTGAAAGAAATAAATATCGCTACTGCACATGTTTATTTGGTTTCAGCATATCGTTTTAGTAGTTTTCAAAAGACGTGTTGTTTCTAGCATATTATTCATTAATGTACCCAAAACAAAATAGGATTGTGTTTAATGATTCACGTTTTATAATTTTGAGAAACTAATTAAGGAAATTCTTACTTATAATTTTTCACAAGAGCGAGCAACTACCTTTAAGGATTAAATCAAACTCATGTTCTTCGATAAGTAAACTTCTTTCAAGATCAATATACTAACCAACAGTTTGTCAGGAAAACATTATATTTTATTTCCTCAATCAAAAATATTGTTTAAATAAAAATATATTATAATCGTGAACTAGGTAGGATTAATTTGGAAGGCATACTGAATGACGTTGTGGTGTTTGTAAATTTTACAGCATAGGAAGCCTAGCAAGAGATGCAATAGAAGATGGAGTAGAAAACATAACACTAACAAATGCAGTATTCAGTGGATCAGACAACGGTGTTCGGATCAAGACATGGGCTAGGCCCAGCACCAGTTTTGTGACCAAAGTTGTCTTCCAAAACATCATTATGAGAAACGTTAAGAAGCCCATCATCATCGACCAGAATTACTGCCCTGATAATAAAGGATGTCCTGCTCAGGTAATCAGTCCATTAAATTATTCAAAGGGATGAACATTATAGGGTGAGCACGAACCAAACCGACCAAGCTGAACCGAAATTTTTACTCCTAATTAATAGCATCGTATTTTTTCATCGCTTTCTTATTTGTTTATAAGTTTTCTCTTTAGTTCTAACAACAAGTATTAGAGTTTCGAGAGTTAAAAAAGGAGATTTTTGAGAAATAGAAATGCGACGAGAGATCATGCAAATTGAATTTACTGAACAATTAGCCTTATTTTCCGAAAATGGACTAATTTTCGATTTTGATTTTGATTTCAATGCGATTTTCTCTAAATAATTTTAAATTAGCCTAAATTCTTTGTGTCAATCCTAATTGAAATCTGATTTCTACAATTTTTATTATAGACATCTGGTGTAAGAATTAATGAAGTGACATACAGAAACATAAAAGGAACATCACGAACGGCAGAAGCGGTGACATTTGAGTGCAGTTCAAGTGTACCATGCAGAGGAATAACGGTACAAGACATAAACCTCACTTATAACAACAAAGCAGCTACTTCTTCTTGCAAGAACATTGTTGGAACCAGCATTGGATTTCTCATGCCAGAAAGCTGTGCATGATGAATATAGAAAGAAAAAGAAAAATTAATTTGGTAGGTTTTTTATTTTAATTGGAAAAACTAAAAAATATTTATGTATGTATTCGCAGATGAAATTTGTAATTAATTTGGGAAGTCAGGTGGTGTGGACACCACATGGGAGGAGCTATTACAGCTTCTATGATTGAGTGTTGCGAGTAAATCCAGATGATATTAGCCAAATTATACAAAGGATCGAAATATAGTGTTTTCACCTTCCTTGTGATTGTAAAAATTAACTAATTTCTAATTAATGCTTTTTTTATATATTAAGGTATTTTATTATAGATCTTAAATTAGATCCACCGTAAAAAGGAAGACACCTCTTGTTTTAGAACATAGTCGATATTTCACGACGGGCCATTTAGAATAAGATTAGGTATGCATTTGATGAGCGTCAAATGCCGTCACATATGCCATATCGTTGAGTCAAGATGGCCTAACTCCCTTTTAAATTGGATCTAACTCCACTTAAAAGTATCTTATAAGAAGATTATACATACACTTCCTATTACGAGATTGTTTATTAGCTTTATCTCTAAACCACTTTTTGTGATCTAGATGAATAAAATTTCATGGTAATTGACTTATACACATGCTTGTAATTGATTCATGACACACTTATCTCATAGTGGAATTTGGTTTTGGTTATATATACGTGAGAAAAGAATGTAAAAGAAAGAATTAGTGCCTACTAAAGTTGGTGTTGGATATATGCTTAGGTTGATGGCAATTGTTTTTGTCAATCGGCACATAATATGAAGCTCTCTCTTCTTTAAGATAGTCCCCTCCAACTTTGACCAACACATGTGTTTAATAGCACTTTCCTTTGACCATCTTTCTGATCTTCTAGAATGTCCACATTACTATTGACACACCACTTATGATAAGTTTTGTAAATCTGATTATAAATCAATTTTATTTTTTGGACGTGTAACTGCGATATTCATCTATTATAAATAAGGATTGATAATAAAATTGATAAAGTATTGCCTCCTTATTGTTTTAGTCAATCCATTTTCTTCTTCCCATTTAATTTATTCACCTTCAACTCTTCCCTTTTAATTTCCTTTTTTAATGTCAAAGCGTCCATGAAATAATCATGCAATAACAAGAATTTACTGATTATTACAAATTATGCTGACCAAATATTGAATTTTTACTGGTTTATTCATGCATCCTTTTTCCTCAGTCAAACTATGGGAAATTATAATTTCACACTTCTTTCAAGTGGCATAATCATTCCGAGAATGAAAATATTAATTTCTTTTGGGTTCATTAGAGCAACAGTATACATTCAACGAATTGATGATAATGCAAAACGAATGAACTTAATTAATTATGTATTTTAGTTAGACTTTTAAGGATTTTGGTATGGTCATTGATTGTACGTAATATTGCATGACATATTGACACTAGCTAGTCTTAGCCATCATTCATTACAACTCATCCATATAATTCAAAGAACTGATCACAGGACAAATCCCAAAACGAACTTTAGGTATTTGTCAAATCAAAACTAATACTATATTGATTATTAAATATATTGAAGTCATTAGATTTTCCATATATTTACTAATTTGTTTATTAATATTACGACTTCAAAACATACTAATAAGACAGTGGAAATAAGGATCATTTCTTCACTGTACACACACCTTTTGTACACAAGATAAATTGACTTCTTCAACTAATGCCAATATTGAAAAAACCATTTTTGTTACAAAACTTCAAAATGGACTTGAGAACAATCAATTAAGTCAATATAATATATACCCACATGCAAATATATCTAAATATCAATTGTATTATTCATCCTATTGTGGCTTCGAAGTGGATCGATGAATAATTTATAACTGGCGGAAACAGTAGTCTATTAATCTAAGCATGATCTTTCAACTAATGGTTAGCTTAGTTCCGTTCTTTCCAGCTTTCAATTCTAAAATTTTCTCAGTACTATTGAACTTAATGTGCTATTGTCTATTCAATGGAAAAATATTGAAATGCATTAAAAAAAATACAAAATCAAGCAGCAATGATTGATTTTTTTTTGTCTTGAAGCTATCATTTCAATCTCAAAAATTGACTTTTTTTTGGTAAAGTAAATTTATATTTATGTATGAGAAAGAATATACACTGTACAATAAATACCGTTTATTCTAGTTCTTGACTCCCTACCGAGCTTTGACTCACATCTGGACAGAAAGATAGAAGAGTCAAGATCCGGAATAGACAAGAAAAAAAACAACAATATACAACTTCACCTAACAAAACTAACTCTTGTCAACAAGAAACTAAGTTACCATTACTAACAGGCTAGCTATTACGTGCAACAAACCCTCAAAACAAAAAACAATATACAACTCAACGCAAGAAAAATTGATTACTAGCAGGCAATTTTAATTGGATGCTATGAATAATTTTTCGAGCAGTGTGTTCCATCGATGACTATTTTTGATTGAAGATCAGTTCATTTATAGCGTTCCACAACTAGTAAACAGTAACACTCAGCAGTAAACGACGAGTTTTACTAAGAATAGTTCAACCATTCGCTCGCCTTGTAAACCAGCTGATCTCCCTTCTCCATGGTAACATGCACCTGCAAATCCTGCATTTTGGGAGCAAGTATTTCCAAACAGCACAAGAAAAAGGGCAACGAAAAAAAGGTGTTCAATTGTTTCAAACCCATTGTTGCAAAGCACGCAGCTATCATCCTTAACAGAGCCCCATAGTATAAGTTTGGATTTGGTTGCCAATTTTCCCTGCAATGTAAGCCACAATATAAAACTGAATTTTGGCCCAGAATCAGGCCCTCATACCAGCTTGTAACATGAAACATTTTGGCCAGTAGGCCTTAAGAAATTCATGCACTTTTGATAGAATAAATGCCATTAGTAAAGTGTTTCCATTTAATGCAATCCGATCTGTTTGCAAGCACCTGAATCGTTAAGATTTCTTGCCATACAGTTGTCGTATAAGCATCAATGGGGTCAGGTAAAACCCAATGAGACGAGCGCCACAGGTCTGCCACTTTGGCATTTTTAGGAATATCAGAATCAGAGATATTAATGTCATAAAAGCCTCAACAATTGAAGTATCCCTAAACCAAGGATTAAACCAGAAGGAGAACATTTTACCATCACCAAGAGAATATTCAAAGCCATGTTTGAGTTCCTCACAAAGCGACAGTAAATGGCTCAAAGCCCAACTACAATCCATTAGCTTTGTGATGCCCCAAAAGCTAAGTTGTTTTAGCTTGTGTTGAATAATCCAAGTTGCCCATAAAGAATGTTGTGAAGTCAAAAGATCCTAGATTTTTTTACCTATCGCAGCTTTATCCCACGAAAGGAGATCGTTAACTCCCAGTCCTCCTTCACGTTTCGGACTACAAACTGTTTTCCAGGCAACAGGACTTTTAATTCCATGATCCGCCCCCAACCATAGAAAGGCCCTACACCGTTGGTCTATTTCTTTGATCACAGATTTTGGTAAGAGAAAGATAGAGCACCAAAAAACCTGCACACTTCGAAGAACAAAGTTAACCAACTGCAATCTACTAGCAT
>CAODLS010183064.1:0-29956 GCA_948243855.1 Flueggea neowawraea | reverse complement strand
TATTGGTTATCTGATTATATGATATTGGTGAATTTGTATATGATCTGACTATGTGCAATTGGTAAATTCCTATTTGATATGCATTGAAGTATTGATGCTCATATGCTGGACTTAATAAGTGAGTTATCGAAATGTTATTGGAAATGATATTTGAGATTGACATTAAGATACATTTGTGTATATGTGTTGCATCTGATTTCATATGGTTAAAAAGGAATGGTATTGGCCGATGTGTTCAGGTATTGCAATTATATTAGAAATATTGGTTATATGAGAAAGTAGATGAAACTAAGTGCTATATGCAGCTAAAACTCATATAAGCCACCTTTAGTCCATTCTACTATATTGGTTATATGAGAAAGTAGATGGAACTAAGTGCTATACGCAGCTAAAACTCGTATGAGCCACCTCTAGAATCCATTCTACTATATTGGGCTAGCCAGCAATTTATTTGATTTATGTGATTAGACCTACGGGTTAATTCTATTGGTATTGGAAAGATCCATTGGATCTATTATATTGGAAACTCGGGGCAATATTTGACATGTCGTGCACCATTACCGAATAAAACAGAATAGCATTGCATTCTTAATTGATATTCTTATCTTATATGGTTTACTTGTGATATATTGGGTTGACTATATATATGATACCTTATTATATATTGTTTGATATTTATTGGGTTCCTCATTGAGTTGCGACTCATATAAAGCACAAAATTTTTCCCAAGTATCAGCAATTAGTTGTTGAGTTGATTTGCAGGCTTGTAGATACACGAACGCGACAGAGGTTAGGATGTCGCGATCACTCTCTCTCTCCATAACACATGTGCATATAGGGTTGAGCATGAGATCTTCATGGTTCATCATGCATTGTACATTTATTTACCAGACTTGGTTGTATTATATGATGCATATTGTATGTCTACAAGTTTTGTTAGATTATTTGCAAACATCTTGTTGTAATCTTGTTGTATATATATATATATATATACTATTGTATGCCATAGATCATATGAGTGTGTATTGTATGAGTTTGGGTGTTACAAAAACCAGAAACAATCCTAATAAAGTGCCACACAACAATCCTCTATATGCACTTAACATATATTCCTATGGACTAGGTAAAACAAAAAAAAAACTGAGTCCACTAACAAATAGACTCCTAAAAATATGGTTAAAATAAATTCTGCAATTATACTAACAATGTATATTCAAGCATAAATATATAGCATTTTGGCTCTAAGTGTACTTAATTATCCACGAATTTATAATCTTTTCATGTTTTGTGTAAGGAAAATGAAAATGGATATAATGTGGATGAAAAGTGAAAAAGAATGGCATGGAAAATAATTTCTAAAATGGGCTTCAGCGATGGAAATAAACGGAGGAAGATTGGCCAAAAGGAGCAACTTTTGTCGTCACACCTTAGGGTCACGGTCATGGCTCAAAATTTGGCACAAGTTGATGAAGCAGAGGAGATTCATGGTCATGGTGATGACGGTGACCAAATGGAGGATAGGTTGTGATACTCTCACGGTCATGGATCACGTCCGTGATCACCAAATGAGTTTCCAACAAACCAGTGGAGGGTCACAGTCATGTGTTTAGACCGTGACCAAAAGGACTTCAGGCCATGACTCAGTCACACCCAATAGTCACGACCGTGACTTGAGAGAGGGTGTGATGCCCTTGAAGAGAGAGAAAAGAGTGGCGGAAAGAGACAAGAGTAGTAGGGACCAAAGCACATATGAGGGACATTTTTGGAAGAATATTTTTAGGGTTTGTGGGGGGACCAAGAGGGGTATAAATGCACATTTTCACACCATTTTTTGCATCCTTGAACACACACATTCAAGAAAAAGGGAATTATTCTCTCTTACCCATTCTTCAATGAAGATCCAAAGCATTAACGGGGAGAAAGAAGAGGATTGGAAGAGGCCTTTTCATCATGATTAAGAGAAGCTTTATTCTTTCCTTTTATCTTCTTTTTTGTTTGTTTGGAAAAATGTTTAGGATTTATATTTCTTACTTTATGCCTTATTTTTTAAAATATTTTAGCTTAGATTTTGTGTTAGTGTATTAGAGATGTAGACTTTCGATTGATGTTGCTTTAATGAATGATTATTTTGGGTTATGAGATTTTATTTTTATATTTATTGTTATTTGGTCTTTTATGGCTAAATCTATTGTTGGTGATGATTTTATGACTTGTTTTGTATAGAATGATGTTGTGCTTAGCTACCACAATATTGTTTTTGACAAGCTCAAGAGATGGATCGAGAGATGAAGCTTGGGTTAGGTTTACTTGCATAAAACGTGTTGTGTGCTAGAGTAGGACATACTTAGTTACTACAAAGTGTTTGATAAAATTCCTCAATGAACTTAATGGGCCTAGTTTGGCTAGGTGAGGCCGATAGGACGCACATAGGAAGCGCATTTACGACTTTAGTAATCTCGAGAAAGGCCTTGAATGATTCATGTGGAGAGAATACTCATACCTATTTATTAAAACCCATTTTTATTCCTTTAGCAACTAAATCCTGGATTTCATCTTGAAAGCCCTAAAGTTTTCCTATTTTTGAGAACTTGTGTTTAATTTCTTGCTTGCTTTTATTTACAAAACCCAAAAAATAACAATTTGATGCTTTCATTTGTTTTTACTTTATTATTTGATCACAATTAGACTTGTTTCCTATGGATACAATACCTATTAATACTCCTTAGGTTTTTATTACTACAATTGATTCTTGTGCATTTATGAGAACTCAATCATTGATTAGCAGGGAAAGGAACAAGTTTGAACAATAATGACACAAGTTGGGTTTTTGAGCTGGGATTAAATTCTAACACAACCAAGGAAACCAACTCACAATATTCTTCTCAAAGGTTCAAATACAATTGTTGGTTCTCCAGGGGTATGAGCAATAGGTTGCTTCTCCTAATGAGTATTCATAGGTACCCAGGCCAATGGGCAATCTCCACAATGATGTTTAAGATGTTTCGGTGGAAGCGATTGAATCAAATTCAATAAATCAAAATCGCAACATGATTTTATCATCCACAAAGAAGATGGACAAAATCTACAAGGAGGACCTCCTGAGAGGTGGTCTGGCGGAAAGGAGCATTGTCCCAGTGCCTCCCACCCAGGTTCAAGCCACACCCGTCTTCCCGGTTGGCCTTAGATATCTCTGCGCCAATAGGCTAACGCCAGCTCTTAGGGGTTGTCATGGTGAGTCTCCCTCGGTCACCATCGAGCAAAGTAACATTCCACGGTGGAGAGTATTTACCTGTATTGTCACGTCCAGCAGGAGTACGTCACTACCGGTAGTCCCCGACTCCCTTTTTTGCTGCCAAAAAGAAAGTCTGCAAGGAGGCTAATAGTACATGAAAGATTGGCTCGCAACTACTCAGATTTAATGTTGTTGCAAAGGAAGCAGCTCTCAAGATTTTGGGATGTAACATTACTAATGATTTAGTGATAGCAACGTGAGCTTCATTTTCTAGGTTAATGTTGGTTTTTTTTTTATCATTTCTTTTTATAAGCATAATTTTTTAGAGCACTCTTTGTGTTCTATATGAATAAAACGACAAGACAACTACTTATCAAAAAATTTATTTATTTATTTGAATTATATCAATAAAATTTATCGAATTATAGATTCAAAAGAATTTATTGTATTAGGATTGAGAAGGGAGTATTATTAATTTTGTTTTATTATATGATATCCTAATTAATTGTATTAACAAGGTCAAAAGTTAAATCAGAATTTTAGTTAATTATAGGTTAAAAGGATTGATTATTGATTTTTTTTCAATACAAACAATCATACAATAGTAGAATTGCATGCTTTTTTATATGAATTAGGATTAGGATTTATTAATTAAACAGTAATTAAAAAATATGAGAATTGTTGTTGCTGGACTTGAGGAGCCTTGTGCGGAATATCATCACACGTGGACCTAATGAAAAAACATATAAGTGGATTTAACACATATTTTTATCCAAGACATTAAAATATTGGATTATGGATTCTCACCACTTATATATTTTTCACATAGACCACAACTTTTTGATGTGAAATTACACCTCATTCACACTTACTTTTTAACAATCTCCCCCACAAATGTGAATCGCTTCCACCTACAGTGAAATTTGCTCATCAAGTGAATTTTTCTTGGTCATCATCAAATACTAATGTGAAATTTTTACCCTAGAGTTTTTTCCATGACTATGCTCATTTACAAGTTGCCACATTCATACCAAACAAGGATTTTTCTCGGCCTTGGTAATCACTATGGTGCCACCAAAAGTTCCTCCCATGACTCCACCCTTCCGCCTGCAAGATTTTTCGGATGCTCACAATAGATTCGAGCTACACTAGTCAATACAGCTCTTGATTACATTACCATACTCATCACAGATCACCACTGCATTGTATTAATCTTTGTTTATGTCCCAACCAAATCATAAACTCTGATACTACTTGTTGGACCTAGAATGTCTTGGGAAGAACTTATCAAGCATGAGCCTAGTGAAAAATTAATATACAAGTGGGTTTGACACCAAATATTTATCCAAAACCTTGAGAGTTTGATTTATAAGTCCTTACTACTTATATATCCTTCACAAACAGTATCACATGTCACAAGTTTTCGATGTAAAATTGCACCCTAATTTACAATTGCTTCCTAACAATTGTAGAACAAGAAATAAGACATTAACAATGTATAGAATAGCTGATAATTTTAAAGAAAGATTTATATATAACAATTAAAAGAATAATAAACAATTTGCAATAATGCATCTAATAATCAAATTGTATTTCAAATTTTTTATATAAATAAAGGATAATTTAGACTTTTTCATTACTAGTATATATATATATATATATATGACTATTTGAAATAACATATTAACTGTAGAGGTCGCTCTATAGTGGGACATCTTCTAAATTTCTTTCAATATTTCTGTCAAATTTTCACTTCCAAAAACAAAATAATTGAAATACTGCATCATTGATTCAAGTAGCTCAATTTTTTGTCAAACATAAAGGCTGCCGTTGGACCTGCTCATCCGTATTGTTTTGTGGCGCATTAAAACGAAAGAAAAAAAAAGTGGTGGGAGAAAAGCTAAACTCTTTTTGGTTAAAATTTCGAAATTCCACTTGACCACACATAGTAAGATACAACGAACCCGATACAAGTGTAGTCATGTCTCCAGTAACAGTGACTAATCTAGCACTGCAACAAAGAAGCCAGACTACGACCAAGTTGTGTTATCTTTCCTTGTACTCCATATATTTACGTTCAAGTAATCTATCGATGTTTCCATTGATGGTTTCATGTAGTCAGTAGTACTCAACAAGCATTCATGAATGAACTTCTCATTCCATTGGCATGCATGAACGAACTTCTTCATCAATACGCAATTGTTGTTGTCAGGAAATCAAGCCATATAAACACGAAATAATAGAAAAAGAACAATTACACACAAAAACAATATAAAATTTACGTGGTTCGATCAATGTGATTTATGTCCACGGATAGAGAGAGCGAGTAATTCTATTATTCACAATGAAAGTCGTCCTAGACACCTTCAGAATTAAGACACGGTCAGGACTGCATAAGACACGGTCGTGGCTTGAATTACAAAGACAAATCTCATGTCCGTGTAATTATGCGACAAGAGAAATGAAGTACACGGGCAAGGACACGGCCGTGGGCTAGGCCGTGTCCAGCCAGACTTCGCCCATTTTTGTTCCAATACATGACACGAACATCAGCATGGCTTGGCTCTTAAGGACACAGTTTGTACACGTCCATGTACCACCCAACTTGACCAAAAACACCTCCCATCTTCATCAATCCATCTTTAACTCATTTTTCCCAAACATAACACTTAAGGGACTTCAACTCTTCTTCAAGAAAAATCAATTCAATTCAACAATTCTCGACCTTGAATTAATTTTTTCATTCTCTTTTCAATACAAAATAAAGAACTACTCATCTGCCAATGCCCGGAAGGGCCTCATGCTTAAGCTCTGCGAACATTCACTAAGTCTAAGCTATGCTTGAACTTTTCTGTAGTAATCGACTCAGTCAACATATCTGCAGGATTAACTTCTGTGGCTACCTTCTCAATGGAGAATAACTTTTCTTTGATCACATCACGAATAAAATTCAAGCTAACATCAATATGTTTTGTTCTCTCATGATAAATAGGATTCTTTGTCAAACACAAAACACTTTGACTATCACAATAAATAACTAGCTTAGACAAATTCAAACTCAAACTACCAAGAAAACCATTTAACCACATACATCCTTTCACCCATTCTGTCAAGGACATATATTCCACTTCAGTTGTAGACAAAACAATTGTTGACAGCAAAGAAGCTCTCCAACTGATAGCACACCCAAACATAGTGAAAATGTAACGAGTCAATGATCTTTTCTTCATGAGATCTCCTCCATTATCAGAATCAGTAAACCCAACCAATCCACTAGATACATTACCATTCCCATACATCAAGCATACACTACTCGAACCTTTCAAATATCGCATAATCCACTTGACGACTTCCCAGTGAGCTTTGCTAGGATTACTCATAAATCTGCTTGCAACATTAACAGCAAAAGCAAGATCTAGTCTAGTGCACACCATAGCATACATTAAACTACCAACCACACTAGAGTAAGGCACACTCTTCATGTACTCCACCTCCTCATCAGTGCTAGGCAATGTACTATGATCAACTTTAAAATGTTGAGCCAATGGAATACTCACCAGTTTAGAATGATCCATATGGAAAGCATGCAGTAACTTCTCAATGTATTTTTGTTGTGAGACATACAACAAGCCTGCATCTCTGTCTCTCCAAATCTCCATCCCCAAGACTTTCTTAAATGCACTGAAATCCTTCATCTCAAACTCACTACTCAACAACTATTTCAATTTGTTAATTTCAGTTCGATTCTTAGCTGCAATCAACGTGTCATCCACATATAGCAACAGATATATAAATGAATCATCAAGCAATGTTTTAAAGTAAACACAGCTATCATACTGATTTCGCATAAACTCATGAGAAATCATAAATGCATCAAACCTCTTGTACCACTGCTAGGTGATTACCTCAATCCATACAAGGACTTCTTCAACAAACACACATGATCAGGTTTTTCAGAATCAACAAATCCCTCAGGTTATTTCATATAAATTTTCTCCTCTAGATTTCCATACAGAAAAACAGTTTTAACATCAAGTTAATCGAGCTCCAAGTTAAAAATGCTTACCATGGCTAAGAGGATCCGAAGAGATTTATGCTTCACAATAGATGAGAACACTTCATTGTAGTCAATCCCCTCATTCTGTGAAAATTCCTTCGCCACAAGCCTTGATTTGTACTTAGGTGGTTCATCCTCTGAAATCTCATCCTTTATTCTGAAAAGCCATTTACAATCAATAGGTTTCACTTCTTCAGGCAAAGGCATAAGTTCCCAAGTTTGATTCTTTCGTAATGATGTCATCTCTTCATCCATGGAACTTAGCCACTTTTCCGAGTCTTTACTTTCCATCGCCTCCTTATACGACCTTGGTTCCTCTCTTTCTATCTCTTCAGCCACTGCTAAAGCAAAAGCAACAAGATTAGTGATATTAGCACTAACACAATCCACATACCTCATAGGTCTCCGAATTTTCCTTCTCGATCTGCGTATTGCTATACTCTGTGAATCATTCTGCTCGATCATGGCTGTTCTTCAGGTGTGTCATTCACAACATTTTCCATTGGAGCATCGACCTCAGACTCCACCTTCTGGTTAGCACCCAAATCAGTTTTACTAGTACCTACAAGATCACCAAACTCCTTCCTCTGGCCAAACATAATAGATTCATCAAAGGTCACATCTCTACTAATAATAAATTTTGGGGTTCTATCTTCAGTACACCAAAGACGATAACCTTTCACCCAATTGCATACCCTAGAAATATGCATTTCATTACCCTAGGCTCCAGCGTGCCATCACTAACATGAGCATATGTAGGACAACCAAATATTTTCAAGCCAAAATAATTAGAGGTTTTACCGGACCATATCTCTTGAGGAGTCTTAAAATCAATTGCAGTCGATGGAGATCTATTTACCAGATAAGCAGCAGTTTTAACTGCTTAGCCCAGAACTTCTTTGACAACTCAACGTCTATCCTCATGCATCTAGCACGTTGTACAAGTGTTTGGTTCATCCGTTCTACAACTCCATTCTGTTATGGTGTATGTCGTACAGTACGGTGCCTTACTATACCTTCTTCCCTGCAGAACTTGTCAAAATCATTGTTACAGAATTCTAACCCATTATCTGTTCTGAGTGTCTCGACTACTTTTTTAGTTTGTTTCTCTACCATAGTTTTCCACGCCTTGAACTTCCCAAACACTTCACCCTTAGATTTCAAAACATAAACCCACACCTTTCTTGAGAAGTCATCAATAAATGTAACATAGTACTTGCATCCTCTATGAGACTCCACCAGATAAGGACCCCATAAATCAGAGTGAATGTATTCAAGGACCCCATTAGTAGTGTGACTACCCATACTGAATTTCACCCAGCGTTGTTTACCCATAACATAAGTCTTACAGAACTTCAGCTTTCTGGTTTCAGCACCTCCTAAAAGCCCTTTCTTACTCAAAATAGAAAGTCCCTTCTCACTCATATGTCCTAATTTTTGATGTCACAACTCAGTACAATTATCTTTCTTCTCTCCAGAATCAATAGTCATGGAGCTCAACACTGTCGTCGTTCCCAACATTGAACTACCCATCGATGTATAAATTCCATGCTGCAATCTGCCTTTCATCACCACAAAAGCTCCTTTTGACACCCTAAGAACTCCACCACTTTCAGAGAATGTGTACCCATTTTTATCCAGTGTACCCACATAGATCAAATTCTTTTGCAGTTCAAAGGCATACCAAACATTCAATGTCATAACCAATCCGTCATACATTGTAATTTGCATAGAACCACTACCTTTGACACTCAAATCCCCATCATATCCCAACCTTACACTTTCATTCCACTCTTTAAAAGTAGTGAACATATCTCGTGAATAAGCCATGTGATAAGAAGCACCAGTATCTTGGATCTAAGATTCTACAGAACTAGTTGTACTAATAGTTAAGACATCTCTTCCTTCTCTCTCGTCAGAACTATTCTGGATTTCAGATCTTTCTGAGCTACTATAACATGCACATTCCTATTCGACCCCTGTACAATTCTCTTCTTCCTTTATGGACAATTCTTTCTAAAGTGCCCCTTCTTTTTACAGTGAAAGCATTTCATTGCAGCCTTCGATTTTGAAATCGACTTACTACAACCTCCACCATTTCGTTCCATGCTCCTGCCCCTACTCACAGTTAACCCATTCTCCACACTGCCTTCCACAGAACCATAAACTAATTTCTGCAATTCTTTAGACTATAGAACATCCTTAACATCATTTATCAAGATATTATCCCTACCATACATCATAGTATCTACAAAATTTTCATAGGAGCTAGGCAAAGAACACAACAAAATCATGGCTTGATCCTCTTCCTCAACTTTAACACCAACTCCATTCAAGTCTAAAATAATTTTGTTAAAAATGTCAAGGTGATCCCTTACCTGCATACTTTCTGACATCTTCAAGGTATTCAATCGCCTTTTCTGATAAAGCCTGTTGGTCAGTGACTTCTTCTGGTACATGCTTTCAAGCTTCCTCTACAAGCCAACTACAGTAGTTTCATCTGCTACCTCCCTCAGGACTTCATCTGCCAGAATCAACAGAATTGTACTATGTGCCCTAGACACAACTTCTTCCTTCTCTGTTGTTGTCAATTATACAGGTAATTTTTCTTCCCCTTCCATTGTCGTTGTACACTTCTATTGAACCAGAAGCGTCTTCATCTTCAGCTTCCACAAGGTGAAATCATTTGACCCATTGAATTTCTCAACTTCGAATTTCTGTGAATACATCTTCTTTCTATAGATCTGAACCCAGGTGTTTGTGGGCTCTAATACCACTTTTCAGGAAATCAAGCAATAGAAAATGGAATAATGGAAAGAGAATAATCACACACAAGACAAGAGTTTTCCAAGCCACTTATTTATATATATACAATATTTACTAGGCAAAATAACCAACCCCAAGCCATAATTCTCATCCTAGACACCTCCAAAATTAAGACACGGTCAGGACTGCATAAGACATGGTCGTGGCTTAAATTACACGGACAAATCTCGTGTTCGTGTAATTATGCGATAAGAGAAATGAAGTACACGGTCGTGGGCTAGGTCGTGTCTTGCCAAACTTCGCCCGTTTTTGTTCCAGTACATGACACGGACATCAACACGGATTGGCTCTTCAGGACACGGTTTGTACACGTCCGTGTACCACCCAACTTGACCCAAAACGCCTCCCATCTTCATCGATCCAGCTCTAACTCATTTTGCCCAAACATAACACTCAAGGGATTTTAACTCTTCTTCAAGAAAAATCAATTCAATTCAACAGTTGCATATTCAACAGTGAACTATTTAAAAAAATGATTTTGATTAATTAGTCTTAAGTGGCATTAACAGTATGTACCATTACAAAAAAATGATTAATTTTTTATAAGTCATTGTATTTGTCAAGTATTAGGTTTGATGACACAATCGATTTTTCTTTTCTTTTTCTTTTTTTTTTAATAATTACAACACAATCGATGTTAAACGATTAGTCTTGAGTGGTACTTGACTGTGTAGTTATTACTAATTTTGTATAAGTTCAAAATTTTAATTTTTTTTACACATCTTTACCAAAAATAGTTCAAAAATATGATATTTGGTGAAAAAGGCCAACACAGAATACATAATTTTTGGTTTTGTACAGACAAAGATGGTAAGTTGATTGAAGTTATCCCGTGAGAGTAGCCTAGCAGAAAAAGAGTGTGATCTTTGTTCGCACGGCGTGGATTCAAGTGGGAGTGATGTTAAACCAGGTAGCTCTGGTTATCGCAAAACCGTATCGCGCAATAGACAATGTGTTCCCCCGGAAGCTTGTCTTACTGCAGTACTACGGTGACCACACTAGTGCACGGACCCAAGTCCGCTGCCGGTGTCAACTATGACTCTAAAAATATTTCGTAATGAAAATATAATACTTACATAATAACACTTGTATAATAACGTCCAATAAAAATATATTATTATTAATTACTCATAATTCTTTTTTTATGTCAAAACAAAAGTATGTTGATTGCAGTTGACTCTAGTTGATTGAAGATGACTATAAACTATGTTTTAACTTCTGTCAATAGTATCGACCAAGAAAACTTCTGTAAATAACGGTGTCCTCTTATTGGCTATTGCCAATAAAAGAAAATAGTTTACATTTCAGGTTGCCTTTTCATCTTAGAATTTATTGCCAATAAAAAAACTAGTTTACGTTTTATGAAAATATAAAATACTTGGAAAACGAAATAATGAGTATATGTTCTTTTTATTTTCCAAGAAAAACCATTTTAAAAAAGGAAGTCGGGATCATTGATAGTTGCTATATTTTTACTGAGTGTGATTAAATAGATAATTATTTTTTGCTGTGAAATATTCGTTTATTTGACGGTAACTAAATGGCACGTTACTACGACACTCGCTAGAAGTCAACAGCAAGATAAACCCATGGGAATATTCAGTACAGCTACAAAGAGACGAGTGAGTCTCAAACTCGAGCCGTTATGAAAATGAGACATTACCCCTACCGCTGAATCACTCCTTAGGAGGTAAATAATGAGTATATGTTCAACCGCCACAAGTATTAGAGTATTAATATTTTTTCTCTTAATAAATAGTTTTTCTAAAATTTAAATTAGTGATCTTTTAACATGTAATTTAAGAGATCAATATATTAACTATTTAACAGATAATTTATTCTATAAATAAGTTGAAATACATCTTAAGAAAGTGACCCAATATGTTCTGAATTCATGCGTCATCAGCCTCCGAAATGAAATTGACATTGATGGGCTACGTCAACTTCAATTTGTTGAGCCACGTAGCAACGTTCTAAACTTTTAATTTAGCACCAATTGTTTGAATTATTGTGTAGGTTCCGTACGTTAAAAGTCTTACAAAGTTAGCAGCACGAAGATCAATTAAAAGCCCTTTCTTTTTGACCAAAACTCATTAATGCGATTGTCCCCCGTTGTCCAGGCACATGTCACGCATGAGATGTTGCGGTAACAAACACTCATGATTCGGGGTCAAATCTGACTCTAAATCCAGTTATAATTCTTCAAATATGTCACAACAACAAATAATATCTACATAATAATACTCAATAAAAATATATTATTATTGAACCCCTCAATTCTCCTTTTTTTTCCTAAAAAAATCATTAATGCATGCATATTAATTATTTTGTGGAATTTCTTTCAAACGGTTTGGTTGAATTTAACTAAATCTCAATGTATTCTAAATCTATTTTTCAAATCAATATTTAAGATATAAACTCTCCACTGCTTAATTATTAAAAATCAAAATCCATCTCTACTGCTTTGTGTTGATCTTGTATTAATCTACGGCTTTATGGGTCATGCTTAATAAATCTCATCATTCATAAAAACAAAACAAAAAAAAACTACGATACAACATTCAACATATTTGTCTAAAAATTATTTCATGTCTACATTTAGTATTGTAGTATCAATTTGACATGGTTGGGCTAAGAAGAAAGCCTACCCTGTCTCTCTTAACTCTAACCCCTTGAAAAGTGATAATACAACTAAAGGTTTTTTCTTTTTTTTTTTCGGGGGGAGTAGAAATAAAGGTTGTGCTATAAAATATGAAGATTCAAAATTTACGCTAAAAAGTGATAAGGTTGCTAAGCATTGTCTAGAAAATATTAATAAGCCTATTTTCTTCGAGGTGAAAGATGAACTAAATATTTTTTTTAGCAAGTATACTCTGATCATACAAGCAATGTTCTCCTGTAAACTGCATCAATAACAATTTGAGTCATGAATTTTGTACGAAATAATAATTATAGTATAATAATAGATAAATTAGCCCAAAATTAAGGCGTTTTGGCTATTGTTACTCAAAAACCACTCAAAGCTTTCTTAATGTTTAGATTGCCCCTTTAAATTGTTTAAAACAAAACTCGTAAGAACCCGTAAATCAAATATCAAGACTGATGGTTTCAAGATTAATTAGAGTTGTTAACTCTAGTTAGTTATAGCATTAATTGTAGTTACAAGTTTGCTAGAGAGCGGTTACCAAATCTGCTATAAATATATCCCAATGTATACTGTTCGTAACTTAATGAAAACAAAAACAACTTTCTCTCATTCTCTCATTCTTTTCTGTTTTCTTCGTTCTTCATATGGTATCAGAGCGGGTTAATCCTGCTTCTTGATTTCTGTTTTCAAGATCTGTCAGTTCAGTTCTTGATTTCTCGATTGTTCAGATCTGCGTTCTCCTTGATCTCTTGATCAATTACGATGACAAATGCGACTATGGCTGCTAGTTCTAGTACATCAACTGTTCCGCCATTAGAGGATCCACATTCTCCTTACTATCTTCATCACTCGGATAACCATAGTACTGTCACTGTGACACCTTTGTTGACCTCCATGAATTATCATGTCTGGAGTAGGAACTTTTATCTTGCTTTGTCGATCCGTAATAAAACTGGATTTATTGATGGAAGTGTTAAGAAGCCAAATTTCAATGATCTGTTAATTTCTTCTTGGACAAGGTGCAATAATATGCTTGTTGCTTGGTTGCTAAAGTCCTTAACTCCTTCTATAGCAACAACAGACATCTATATGAAAGATGCTTTCCAGATCTGGAACATTCTAAAGAACAAATTTGCACAGCCAGATGATGTACGGATCTGTCAATTGCAACAATCCTTGTGTTCCATTAATCAAGGAAATCGTTCAATTCATGAATATTTCAATGAGCTACATGTAGTGTGGGAAGAATTGCTTAGTTACAGACCTCCACCTCATTGCAAGTGTGGCAAATGCAATGACTTTGTTTCTAGGATTATGTGGATATACAAGAGAAAGATTATGTGTTTTGTTTTCTAAATGGATTGAATGACACATTTGCAGCGAACAGATCACAAATCCTCATGATGAAGCCATTTCCCAAACTTGATGAAGTTTTTAATCTCATTTCAAGAGAGGAATCTCAGCATAATTCTGGTATGCAATCTCATTCTTTTCTAGAAGCCTCAGTTATGGCTGTTAATGCTACTTTTCGCAAGAAAGTTGTTAGTCCTGTGGTTTGCAGTCATTGTGGTAAGCCAGGACATTTAAAGAAGTCATGTTTCAAGATTATTGGATATCGAAAGAAATCATCAGAGTCACATGTTTTTGCTGGATTTATAGTTGTGTCTAATGCTAATCCCGTTTCTAGTGCTGGTTTGCCTAATTCTGTTGGTCACAATGTTCATAATGTGTCATAGAATTTTGGTAATCTGAATCTGTCACAGTCTCAAATCTCACGTCTCTATGATATTTTGAATACAGATGGTTTGAATTCTCCAGTAGCTGCAATTGTCACTACTTTCAAGCAAGATACTCACAATATTATTGGTAAAGGTATCATTAAGCCTTTAGTTACATGTGCTTCTGCTTTTGCTTTTGCAATTTCTACATATTCTCCTTATACGTGGATTGTGGATACTAGAGCTTCCAACCACATTGTTTGCAATTTAAGTCTTTTTTGTGATTATAGTACAGTGGATGGTCAATTTGTTAATCTACCTGATGGCTCAAAAATTGCAGTCTCTTGTGTGGGTACTGTTGTGATATTAGATGACTTGGTCCTGCAAAATGTGCTTTATGTGTCGTCTTTCAGTTTCAACTTGGTCTTTGTCAATCAATTGTGTGCCTCCAGGGCTTGTTTCGTTACCTTTAGGAATACTCATTGTTCTATGCAGGAGTGTCACACTTGGAAAATGATTGGTCATGCTAGAGTGAAAGGGGGTCTCTATCTTATAGACCAGAAAGTTTCAATTGATCCTATTCTTACTAATGATACTTCTGTCAATGCGGTTGTGGCAAATAAAGATGTCCTTTGGCATTTTCGTTTGGTGCATTTATCTCCAAAAAGATTGAAGACTTTATCGCTGCCTAGTAAATTAGTGTCTAGTAGAGCAGTGTCTTGTAATTCAGATCTTGTTTATGATGTCAGTAATCTTGCTGAGCATAAGCATCTTCCTTTTCCAGTTCATGAACAATCAACTGATGTAGTTTTTCAATTGATTCATATTTACATTTGGGGACCCTATAAGATTGCAGATACATGAGGATATCACTATTTCTTTACTATTGTTGATGACTTTAGTAGGATGACTTGGACTTTTCTGATGAGAAATAAAAGTGAAGTTAGTTTTCCTTTCAAGTCTTTTTGTGCCACGGTTGAAACTCAATTCCATATGTTTGTGAAATAGATTCGATCAGACAATGGACTTGAAGTTGTTTTAGATGATTTTTATGCATCTAAAGGTATAATCCACAAAACTAGTTGTGTTGAGACTCCTCAACAAAATGGCATTGTGGAACGTAAACATCAACATTTGTTGACTGTGGCTAGGTCACTTATGCTACACTCACACTTGCCTATCAAATTTTGGGGATCTGCAGTACTTACTGCCATGTTTCTTATTAACAGGACTCCCACTCCTGTTCTTGGTGATCTTACACCTTATGAGTTGCTATATCAGAAGCAACCCATTTATGATCATCTCAGAGTTTATGGTTGTTTCTGTTTTGCAGCTACTTTGGTGGCTAATGGAACTAAATTTGATCCTCGAGCTTGCAAGTGTGTGTTTATTGGCTATCTGGTTGGTGTAAAAGGCTACAAGCTTTATGATTTGTCAACACATCAAGTATTCATATCTAGAGATGTTGTCTTCCATGAGAATGTTTTCACTTTTCCTGATCAAGATTCCTCCGTTGACATTTTTCCAAATTTCTATATAGCAAAACCTCCTATTCTTGATTTTGCAGCATCCCATGTGCCTGTTCCAGGATTTACTAATTCTAATGGAGCTGATCTTACACCAGCTGCTTCTAGCAGTACTAGTAGTCCATCATCAGAAGTTGAACATGTTGCTCATGAGGCTCCAGTGGCATATCCTGATCTGCCATTAAGACGTAGTTCTAGGCAACGTAACAAGCCATCTTACTTAAATGCCTATCATTATTCACTTCCAGGATCAAGTTCAGCAAATTATTGTACTGCTCATCCCATAGAACAATACACTTCTCTGTTTCGATTATCATTTGCTCACAAGGCTTTTACTGCCAATGTTTCCAATTTAATTGAGCCTACTACTTATCAGGAAGCTGCTCAATATCCAGAATGGGTAACTTCTATGGAAGAGAAAGTGCAAGCTTTGCTAGCCAATGACACATGGGAAATTGTTTCCCTACCAGAAGGTTGTAACGCCTTGGTAAAAATATCTACAATCTAATTTGTAGAAGAAACATAAGACAACTCAATAACTCTAGCAAGCACCTTTTTGCGCAAGAAATAGCAGTCTAATTCGATATGTTTAGTCCGTTCATGAAAAACAGGATTTTTGCATATGTGCATAGAAGACTGATTATCAAGATATACACAAGAACTTGAATATATAAGATTCTCATGTTGTTGTAAATAATTTGAGGAATCTGATATTGTTAAAAATAGAATGAGAGTGCTTCCATTGTTGCCTATGTCATCGATGTCTTGGTTAATAAGGACCAAGAGGCTAAAAGTATTAGATACTTTATAGTAACAAAATGATACCTTTCTTGTGGGATAATATGGAAATTAAATAGTAATGATATAAAGGAAGTTACATTCCTATGGAATGGATACACTTAACTAGACTAGTATAATGGACATGCACAACTGGTTTGTTTTGCCATATTTGATTAGTAAAATAATAATCATTAATGAATCAATAGCAAATGCATAAGATATAATTTATTGTAATGCAGAAATATACGAAGTAATAATGATAACAAAATGAGGAATAAGTTAGAATTCATTCGTTGCGATGCAAAAATATATCTAATTTTTGATATTCGACACAAAACAAGCAATCTAATTTGCTAGTTTTTTTTCTTGAAAATTTTTATTGACAAATTGTCCTCATCTTCATCCATTTATTGTTGGCTCATTGCCCACTTTATTTTGCGATACATTAGCTTCCCACCATTTTTTTGGCGTTTTGTCTTGTTTTGTTATGTCTTTTTTGTCAACTTGAATTTATTGAGCAACGTTGTCTTTAATGTCATCTTTCAATTTTGTAGCATTCTCTAATTTGACTTTACTTATATTCTTCCTCGTGTGCTTGACTTCAGGTATAGACTCTTCTTGAACAAGTTGAATTTCTGGTGCGGTGAAGTGGTTGGTCTTTTGAGAAGCATCTTTTAAAGATATCAGAAATATGTATTCTTTATCTTGGGAGGATACCAATCTTTTGTAGAATTTGTTTTTGTATTTGTTGTTTCCGTGTTTACATATTGTTTTGTTTAGTATTATTATAATTAGAAATGACAATGTAAATGTAATTGAATTGAATGTACTGATAAATTACCTTAGTTGTGGAGTCGATATAAGTTTGTGCATGAAACTTTAAAAGATAAAATGCTTGATCAAAGAGTGTCACTTCAATGTCAAGTGTTCCATCTAAGACTTGTAATCTTAAGTAAAACCTGCACAAGTATTATTATGATAATAGAACTTAGTCTATATAATTTTGGATGTGTAAGTTCATTAGTACTATTTTATTTAGGTTATCTTGGTATATAAGAGGTATTCTCTTTGCAAGTATTGCAATATGTTTTTTTTTTTCTTTCTTGGCTTCCAATATCTTTGTCTTAGAGTATTTTTTACTTGTGTAATGCCATAGTTCTTCCATGTAAATTATGGTTTTGATCTTTGCTTGGAATGCAACTTTGCAATGCAATATTATTAAAGATTAAAGAAATGTTAGTGTTGTAAAATTTGTAGACAAGATGTAGTTCACTAATAATTTACCTCATAAGTTGTGCCATGAATAATTTCTTCTGAAGATATTTTTCTTGTTTGGTTTAGTTCTGTAGAGGGTCCATATAGAATCTTTTCTTTTTCCTTTGTTGACATGGCATTGAAGCTATGACATAAAATTAAAAGAAATATGTGGCTAGTAACATAACCAGTTAAGTTTGCTTAGTATATAAAAGCCTTTGTCATGTTGCTTATCCATTTGCATATACAAGCAAGCACATGAAAAAAAAAATCAAGATCATGACTCTGAACGAAATATGTCATGACCCGTTTCTAGACCATGATCGGCGTACGAGGCAGACCGTCTATGTGAGCTTGACCCATCTCACACAAGCCTCAGAGAATCAGAAACTCTACCTAAAAATAAGTTACGAATAGATTTAAAACCATATAATTCAAATTTCCTTTAAAGCATAAATTTTTATTATCATAATAATAATGAAACATTTCTAAATTTCCAAAATAATAAAAACATATCAGAAGCCAAATAAGCATACAAAACCATACACCCACAAGTATCTCGATATGGAGCGACTAACAAAAAGTAACTAACGGGGGCCCGAACAAAAGGGAGCTAATTGCCACTTCGAAATACCTCACCGAGTATCGGGTTGCCGAAGAACGTGATCAACAAAATCACCTACAGAATAAGAATAAACATAGACAAAATAAAAATAAATGGGTTAAGAACTTAGTGAGGAACAACACTCCAGAACATCCCATAAGTGTTTCACAAAGACTGTTTTGAAAATAGTTCAAAAATACTGCTAGCAGATATAAGGAAAGGCACATATCTACAAATGATACATACGTAGTAGTGTTTCAAAATCATTTCGAAAATATTCGCAAACGAGCATACAACATGCACACATATATTTGAAAACTATCAAAACCCATTTCAAAAACGTTTCCATACTTTAGGCAAGATCTAACACTTTTGTCCCAAAAATCGGAATCTACATAAAATTACAATTTGGTCCCTGGACCTTTGTAAAATTATATTTAGTTCCTGAGACCTCGTAAAATTAGAAACTAGCCCTCAAAGTTTTCAAAAATTACAAATAGGTCCTCCAAGACGTCAAAATTCCCAAATGAGTCTCTGAACTCTCAGAATTCACAAAACTAACCAAATTCCTCAAAATTACAAATATGTCTCCAAGTTTTCCGAATACAAATCTAAACTCTAAGTTTCTAAAATTACATACCTCAAATTTTCAAGAATTACAAATCTAGAGAAAACTTTCCAAAAATTTACAAAACTAACGGATCACAAAAGTTTTATTCCAAAAATACAGAACTCTTTATTCGATTGACAAAAATTGAAACTAAACACCCACATTGGTCGATCTCAATCTCAAGAACATTAATCCATCAACAAATTCACCAAACAAACATCAAAATTACTCAAACTTATCCAAAACCATCCAAACCCTAACCCATTTCAATAACTCATCAAATCTTTCGATTCAAAGGTTGATTCTTGTTAATCTAAGTCCTATCTAACATATTCTAGCATTCTCTAACATCCATTCATCAAGAATCATCCAAAAATTGAAAAACCAAACTCAAATTCGGTCAAGACCAAACCCATGAATCAAAGGCATGAAAATGGAATAAAAAACCAAGAAAGATATGTAATCTTACCTCAAAAATGATTAAGAGATGTTGGAGGGACAAAATAGAAGTGATTTGAGTGGATTTGGGTGAGAAATGGCAGAAAAAGAGGTGAAGAACAAAAGAGGGGTGGGGTTGCTCTTATATAGACCAGCAATACAAAATACACCGTTTCGCTATTTTGCCTAGCTCACTCGAGTGACACACTGTCCTTACTCGAGTAACACACCTCTTGCTCGAGTAACACTTCCACTTACTAGAGTAAGATTTTTCCCAGGTGTTCATCTAGAGATACGACTTACTCGAGTAACCGAATGGCTTACTCGAGTAATCCATGGTCCATTTCACTCGAGTAACGCCTTGTGCTTACTCGAGTAACTCCTCATAATACCATTAACCATCAACTCAACACTCCTTTCTTTCAAGATCCAACTGAGACGAACTAAATAGCAAAGATTTGACAAATTAACATCATCAACATCTTCAAACACCAACGAATATGATTGAAATTGAACAAAACAATTCAGGACTGATCAGAATGCTACAAAAGTTAGGCTGGAATGGATGGGGTATTACATACTTCTCCCCTCAAAAGAAATTTGTCCTCAAATTTCGAGAAGATCCAAATTAGAAGGTTTGCAGAGATACAAATCTAATCCTCCATTTAACCAAACTCTAAAATCTCCAATTCGAAAATCAAATCTAGGTCTCCAAATCAAAATGTGATCCACAACTCTCAACATTTTAAATCACGTAAAGTCCAGCTATAACTCTACTAACATACGAGCTCTCTTGTACCGAGACATACAAACATATATAGAGAAGATACAAATTATGCCTCAAAGACGAAAGATACCAAATAATGCATATGAAGAAACAATTAATGCCAACCTATAAATTGACAAGATCAAATAAGTGTGGACATCCACACCACATCTACCAAAATAATGCCCTTGGGAGCTCAATCCCAGATATGCAGACATGTATCAAAAAATGCAGAGATTCAGACGATGTAGAATAGAATACAAAGGCAAAACCAGAAGATACCGACCTGCGAATTAATAGAATCAAATAAGTTCAGATAACTATCCCAAGCATTACCAAAATGGTTCCCTAAGGAACCTTAAAGGTGCTCAGACAGAAGAAGGAGACTGAGTCTCACCTTGAATTACAATGGCAACAAAATATGGAACAGATAGGGAATGGAATGCCTAAGGAACAAAACCAAGTATATTAGAACGTTCGAAGATATAAAGCAACGAGGGAACATATGCTCAAAGCTCAACGAATCAAATGTTAGAAAGTACAAACTCAAACACTTGTCATAGATTAAATATGAGGAGTTCTGATAGTTGACCAAACTCACTGAGAAAAAAGGAAGGAAATTCATATTGCCAACCAGACTGTAAAAAGAAAAGTCATGGCAAAAATATGTGGGTTAGATACGCAAGGGCAGATCTAACTCAAAATACAACCACATAAGTCAAAGAAAATAGAACAGATTCAGACATTACTAGCAGAGGTAACATAAGCACTACAACAAAATTAATCCACTAAGGTACAATTCCTGCAGTCAAATCAAATCAAACCAAATCAACCAATTATTCTATATACTCCCAAAGGAACTAGACATGAAATTCCGTAATTCAAACCTAATTCTTTAACCCAAACATATCTCAGAATCTCACGACAAAAATCGTGGAGAACTATCTATCACTCCCCATTCACAATGCAAAAATATCAAATCCTCAAAACTAGACCTCTTCAGCAAGGTTACTTGAATTTGAACCAAAACCTCAAATTCATTCTATCTGAAATCACAGAATACTAGAGAACATTATAGAGTCAATTGTTATTAACAAAGATATCATAAGTACTCCGAAGTGTAAATCATCTATATCCAATTATCATGGTCCAGTTAAGTCAAAGTCATGAGTTATTCCATAATCTCACAATTGACCTCGGATCATATTCATAAGGATAATCATTCAATCATGTAAGCCAATTATATGTCAGGTCCAATTTGACTCGTCAAGTCTCGTTCATAAATTCATGTTATGTCCATATTACATTGTGCATTATATATCCTTTATCATGATTGTTTAAACTCAACAAAATGTTAACCAATGAAATAATTATGCCAACAATTGTCACCAACGATCTCGACATATCACTACTGATACTTACCATAGTGATCAAAGAAACCATCAAATGAATTTGTTATCAAATTAATAACTACATATCTCTTTATCATAACCTTTAAACCTCAAGCAGTTTGTCAACTTCTGAAATGATTATATCCACAATTGGCACCATCAGTCTTAACATTAGATAATTACATTCCATTCCTATCCTTAGGATGTTTCGCTAACATAACCAGTGTTAAACTCCACTTACTATATATCAAATATCCTCAAAATCAATAGAATCAAAACTCGGTCTCAACACAATTACTCCACCAATCCGGTGATTTCCAAACACAAATTATTAAATTTCCTCTCATATTAACAAACATATTCATAAAAGGGTCCATTACTCATTCCCTTAGTGCTTTAAAATCCTTAGTACTCCAAACACTGTCTCACTATAAATACCACCAAATGGTATACATGTCATCATTCACTATCAGACTAGTACGCAATGTCGTCAAACATATTATACTTAGCAATATCATTAAGCTCTCATGAGCTTAACAGTTTCGTAGTACCATTTTTTATGATAACAAACCTCAAATTAGTCCCATTATTATTTTCACCTGCTAATGAAATCAAATGCTTATCTCTTATTTCTCGAATTCTCCAATATACCACAACTCAAACACAACAACAATATGATCCTAACATATCATGAACTCCTTATTCATATGACAAACAATTCTCGTAATTTCTGCCAAAGTAATCTTAGACCACATCCCGCAATCTCAACTAAAGATATGCCAATCTCAGAAAGATTTAGAGAATCACCATGCTTGTTACAACTAATTCACTAAATCACCCTCTTAATGAAATACTCTAACAATTTCTCGCTCTACATAGTCAATTAACATCTTACTCAAAGGAATATGAAATCATCAACTGGATTTCCTTTAACAAAATACTGCTACCTATGCACACTAGATGAAATCAAATGGAGTCAAACGGATATGCAATGTAATGCCAATAGCACACAAAACATATGCAGGGATTTAGGAGAAGAAAAGTACCATTACTATCAGCGCTCGAGCGCCTAACCACAGACAATCCTGCCTGAACTCCCATCCCAAGTTTGTAAGGACACTTAGCTATCTTAGGCCTTGACTGTCTACAACAAAAGCATATGCCCGTGGCCTTGTTGCATAGTCCGGGATGCCTCTTCCCACATTTAGTGAACTATGAGTATCTGCCTCGACTTGTACCCCCACTGAACTTACGCCCTTGCTCAGGCTGGTTGCTCTAGCCTTGGTCCTTATGGCCACTGACTGCCTCTCCGGTCCTACTTTTCTTTAAAGATCGCTCGGAGGATCTCGCATCCATAGTTTTTAGAACCGTTGCAATACGGTCAAGCCTTTGTAAAATCTGCTCAAAATCATCTGTCTGGGGTGCCTGCTAAGATTGCGGCATAAGAGGTGATGCCTCAACCTCTAGATGACTACACAAATCCTTCTGATCCTTTACCAAGTGATCAGCAGCCTCAGCGGCGACCCTAGCTAGCGACTCTGAGTGCGAGTCCATATCTCCGAATGCAATAGACAATCAGAATGCGTATGTGAAAATCAAAATGTTAACCATAGCCAAAGTACCAAGATAACAATCAAAGGGTATACAGAAGCAAATCATACTGACTCCATCAAAAAATACCTAACCTCCATAACCGACCCAGACAATACGGAACTTAACGCTCTGATACCACTTTTGTCATGACCCGTTTCTGGACCATGATCAGCATACGAGGCAGACAGTCTACGTGAGCCCGACCATCTCGCAAAAGCCTCAGAGAATTAGAAACTCTACCAAAAAAGTTGCGAATAGATTTAAAACCATATAATTCAAATTTCCTTTAAAGCATAAATTTTTATGATAATAATAATAATAAAATATTTCTAAATTTCCAAAATAATAAAAATATATTTGAATCCGAATAAGCATACAAAACCATACACCCACAAGTATCCCAGTATGGAGTGACTAACAAAAAGTAACTAACGGGGGCCCGAACAAAAGGGCGCTAATTGCCACTTCAAAATAACTCACAGAGTATTGGGTTGCTGAAGAATGTAATTAACAAAATCACCTGCAGGATAAGAATAAACATAGACAAAACAAAAAGAAAAGGGGTAAGAACCCAGTAAGGAACAACACTCCAGAATGCCTCATACGTGCCTTACAAAGATTGTTTTGAAAATAGTTAAAAAAATACCGCAAGTAGATATAACAAAAAGTACATATCTATACACGCTACATACGCAGCAGTGTTTCAAAATCGTCTCAAAAACATTCTCAAACAAGCATACAACATGCACGCATATATTCAAAAACTATCAAAACTTTTCAAAAACATTTTCATACTTTATCAAAGCTAGTATACTTTTAAAATGAACGTAAAATCCTTCAAAAACTTTTAATTATCAGAAGTCTCAAAGTCTAAGTTCAAAACCTCCAAGGATTTGTCTAAAATTATAGAACAAAAGTTAAAAACCCTTTTTAGCTTATCAGAAATTTCTAGAATCAAGAGTTGCCACACAGACATCGTAATAATAATAATAACAGTTGTGAAAACATAATATCGTGGGTAAGGGACTAAAGATCATGATAAAATAGGTGTGGTCTTCTCCACAACCCAAGTGTGATATACGTGGTCTCTGCCACTAATCAATAACAAATCATGCATCGGGCCAGGATACATGGCTACCAGCACTCCCTGGTGGCTAGGGTCTTCTCAAAGCATTGGTATACCAAAAGCTACGTTTACCCCTCGTAGCATATGTGTTGAAATTCGTGGCTACTTTATGACATTCATAAGCATACATGCACATCAAAACAGATGACTAGGGTTAGTAGATCTACCTTAGATCCAAAGCTTGAGTGTTTGATCGTATGAGGTGTTGGTGTAGCTTTTAGTATTCAAAACTCGAGCCACCCTTTTTCTCACGTTGCCTTTACGTGAACGTGTCAAGAGGTATCCACACAAACAAACTTCCTTCGGATTGGTGGAGTGTACTAGCACCATTTTAGAATCTCTATTCTAAAATCTCACAAATAATTTTCTCTCTTTGATTTGTAGCACTCATAAATTCGGCCAAGCCATGAGAGGAAAAGCAAAGAGTGCACCCTATTTATAGGCATATGAGGAGACCTAAATAGGTGCATAAAGGAAGCCAAAATTCCCTCCTTTTCCTACAATAATTCGGCCTCTTCCTATACTAAAAGATGTGTGCCAAATTTCCTGTCTAGTCATACTAGGGTTTGCCTTTCTTGTCCTATAAGAATAAACACTCCTAATTAGTCATGCACTTTTAATTAGTATGCATTCCTAATTAGAGTGTGTGTGCGCCAAAAATTCTCCTTGTCACATAAGGAAAGAGACTCCTAAAAAATAAGAGTGGTGTGTGTGTCGAATTTCTTCTCTCCCTAATTAGGATGAGTGTGCCGAATTTTCTCCCTTCTAATTACGTTGAGTTGTGCTTAAATTCTACATGAGTTTCATTAATGTTATTGGGCTTTTAATTATATGATAGATTATCATTAAATAAATCACTCACATGGGACGAATTATGTCACACATAATTAAATATCCATAACCATGATAATTAGCGATTCATATTAAAAACCCATTACATTAATGGACTTTAATATGCATATGATGAACAAATTCATCACTCTCACTATCACTCCTCTAGATGATTCATGACATATCCAATCATAGCCTTTATTATTACCCTATTACAGATAATGTTTGACTAAGTCAAAACATGCAATTCCTCATGTAGGATTCAATGGTGAGTTTTAGTCAGATGACTCAAATATCACCACTGCATGAAAGCTACTTTGAGACAACAATCCATAAAGTACTTTTGATGTATCCTAAATTTACATATGCAATCAAGCAAAAAAATATATATTTTCATCCTATAAATTATGCTTTTATGATGAAATTCATGTGATCTTTGTGATGTTTGTAGGATGAACTAAATTGAAGAAAAATGAGTGGCAAAGAGTGAAAAAGAGTTGCAAAATGGAAAGGCCTCAAACCAACTCGAGAAAGCATGAAGAAATTGAAGGAAAAGTGGAGCAACGAGGTGTCACGGTTGAGGTGGGAGAGTTCCGCGGCCATGCCATCAAATCAGGAGCTTTCTTGGACATAAAGTGTGTCACATCGGTGATGGAATAGTGTCACAGTCGTGACACCATCACAATATCCCTCATGGTCGTGACGAAGAGCTTCTTCAAGGCCCCATTTTGGGCAGGAAGTTTTCATGGCTGTGACACCCATTTGTCACGGCCGTGACACACTTCAGGGTAAGAGAGAGAAAGTGACAGAAGAAACCAAATTTGTGGGGACCAAAGGCATATTCAAGGGGCATTTTTGGAATTCTTGTGCTAAGGGTTTTTGGGGCATTGAGAGGCCTATAAATACTCCTCTCACACACCATTTTGGAGACCTTGAACATCCACACTCACCATCAAAGCTTGAAGAGAGAGAGAGGATTGAAGGAGGAGGAAGAAAGGAGGGCTCCTTGAAGAGACCTATGGTCTTGGAAAGAAAACTCCATCCCTTTTTGCTTTCCATTTCTCAATTTGTGTTTGGTGTTGTGCTTTTGTTTTAAGGTTAGTTTTTATTTTTATTTTCGTTAAACAATGGTAGTTTAGATTTTGTGTTTGGAATTTGAGTTGTAATTTTGATGAATACTTGCTATATTTATGAATGGGTTTTGTAGTTTATATTCAATATTTGAAGTTTGATTTTTGGCTATTGTGCTTTATGTTGTCTAGTTGAATGAATGCCATTGGATTCGATTTAATTGCTTGTTTTAATTGACTATTGTTGAGCTTGATCACATTGATGGTAGTTTTGATAAATCTAATTAATGGACCGAGAGATGAAGGCTAGGTAAGGTCAATAAGCATTGAACTTGCATGATTTAGGATAGACATATTCTATGCATGTGAGGTTTTCGATGAAATTCCTCAAAGGACTTAACGGGCCTAGTTGGGCTAGGTGAGGCCGAAAGGACCCTCCTATGCAATTTTAGGTACAATTTGAGTGACCTCGAGAGAGGCCTCAAGTTAGTCTTGCGGAGAGAACACTCAATCCGTAAAAACCCATTTCATTGATTCAGTAATTAGGAGTCTTTGTTTACTTTTCAATGTTCCAAACGCTTTTGCTTACTTTGTTATTTTTGTTATTTGTTTTTTTTAAATTAATACTCGTCACAACTCAAAATCTCAGATATTATCACTTTTATTTTTTTTTGATCATTAACTAATACACGTTTCCTGTGGATTTGACACCCCGAGGAATACTCGAAGGGTTTTATTACTACATTGATTCTCATACGCTTACGAGAACTCGATCAGCTTTCATAGCGGGCTAGTCCAATACATGTTCCCCAACATGTATCTATGTTCTGAGTGATATCTAATATTCATAATCAGTAAAATGTGATTATCCACTTAGCAACATACTAACCTTAATTCATTATCATTCCGATGATAATAATCGATTAGAGACATTTAGAATAATATTAATTTTATCCTTACGGTTTTACTATCAAGTCACGCACTTGATAACATAAGGAAGAATAAACTATTCATGGAGTTTTATCTTCATAAAACATATAATATTTCATAGAAATGAAATTCTTTTTTATTAAATAATTAAATGACAATGTACATCAATGATTGGACTAGGCACAATTCTAACAATCTCCTACTTGCACTAGTCCCAGTCAAGAATGAACATAATACCTAAAGACTTGACGTGTCTTTCATATTTTGGTTCTGGTAGAGCCTTTCTTAAAGGATCTGCCACATTGTCATTGAATTCAACTTTGCATATTTTGACGTCTCCTTTTTCAGACTATCTCTGGAATAAGGTGAAAACGTCTAAGTATGTGTTTAGTTCTGTGATTTTTGCTCCTTGGCTTGAGTAACAGTCCTATTGTTATCACAATACAAGTCTACTGGGTTTGCGATGCTTGGCATAACATCCAAATAATTGAATGACAATGCATATTAATGATTGGACTAGGGCACAATTCTAACATCAGGCTCCCATAGACGGTTCGTTTTGTACTCAAGTCATGGTCCGAAAACAGGTCGTGACAGATTCCAAGAATAATAGCCTTGGGTAATTGATTTCCATTTCCTTCTCCTTAATCTAATACAAAAATTTCTAGAAAATCTAAATTGTTCTTGAAAGAGTAAAATGATGCTAGATAACAAAAGATAGATCCCCCAAAATGAGTAAGAGAGGGATTTTATACCCTTTACCCAAGCCACAAAACCCTATAAGAGAATTGCCAAAAAAGCCCATTGGTCCCAACATGACATCTTTAATTCACATAATTTCTCTTTCTTCAGGATGTCACGGTCGTGGCAATTTTCTGTCCAAAATGCATGATGAATTAGACGTCGCCACGGCCTTGGCATTTTTCTATCCACTTTGCATCCTTTGATTCATCTGCCATGGTTGTGGCCTTTGGCCACCAGGGTCGTGGGTCCTCTTTTCTCCTTGTTTCCTTTATTTTCTTCATGCTTTCTTGAGTTTGCTTGGGGTCTTTTCACTTTGAATCTCTTTTGCATCTTTTTCAACTCATTTTCTTCAATTTATTTCATACTACAAACACCACAAAACATCATATAAATTTCCCACAAAAACATTATTTATAGGATGAAAAATAGATATAGTCTTTCTTAATTAAACATGTCAGTTTGGAACACATAAGTAGTGGAACTGATGCAAGCAATGTGCTCCATGATTTCAAATAATATATAGCAAATGCTTTTTCTTCTCTACGTTATCCTTTTTAACTTTTTATAGTTGAAAGCAAACAAGCATAATAGTTTCAGTGCCTGCTATTTTCTATCTTTTCGTCTACATATGTATTATTGAATAACTAGCTAATAAGTCCGTATTTCACACTGGATTTTGTATTTTTATTTTATATTTTTGATATCTTTAAAAAGCCTGGCTTCCAGTAAATAATGGGAGTAATGAGCATGATAAGATTGTTTCAAAGCCTCAATTCAAGTGAGACAAGAACGGGTCTATGACAGAGGACACTTCAACTGTAGAATTAATTCACCAATTCTTGATCACGTTGTTGTCGTGTGGAATGTCCATTAAAAATAGTATTAAATATAATATCCACTTATTTCCATCACTCTTCGAAGAAAAATGTTGCAATTCACCAATAGAGTGGCAATTAAATCTATTAGGGGGTAAATTACTAAAATAATACGACTACAATACCAACTCTTTTATAATGCACTTTCAAGACTCCTCGTGTCCAACACGCCTTGATTGTTCTCTTTGTTGTGGTAAATCGGCAAAAAATTGGGCACTTAATCTACGATAAATAATGTATGATAAATTTGCATGATTAATGAAGCAAGAGTATTTGTATTTTCATCCTATAAATCATACTTTTATGGTGAAATTTATGTAAAGTTTGTAATGTTTGTAGGATGATATAAATTGAAGAAAATGAGTTGAAAAAGGTGGAGAAATGATTCAAAGTTAAAAGGCCCCAAGCGAACTCAAAAAACCATGAAGAAAATGATGGAAACAAGGTAGAAAGGGGTGTCACGACCATAGTGGCAAGTGTCACAGCCGTGACACTCTGCAGGGGAAGAAAATTAAAGCTGCGGAAAAGGACAACAATGCGGGGACCAAGGAGTATTTTTGGGACATCTTTTGTAAGGTTTTGTGGCTTAGACAAGAGTTATAACTACCCTCTTTAACACTCATTTGGGACATCTTTACATCACTTTTGAATATAGAAATTAGGGTTTTGCATTTCAAGAAACACTTTTAATTTTTTCAGAGTAGATCAAAGAGAATGAAGAGGAAATCAATTACTCAAGGCTACTATATTTGAAATTCTTCATCAAAGGTTATTGAGTTTTGTCTTCTTTGACTTTTCCTCTTTTGTATTTAAATATTTATAATTTTTTAATAGATTTCAATGTTTTTATGATTTATTTAATTATGTTAGCTTGATTTTCTTAGTTGGGTTCTAAAGATGTAGGCTAGCGATGATGATTTTGCTATGATATTTATTAG
>CAODLS010183020.1:0-15396 GCA_948243855.1 Flueggea neowawraea | reverse complement strand
GCTTCCATTTTTTATTCTTAAAGAGCAAAACCCTAACCTGGAGCGAATTTGCTGATTCGTTTTGGGGTAACAAATTGAAATTGAGGATGAAACTGGAAGAAGGTGAGAGGGAGAGAGTGAACGGCAGATGAAACTTGAAGGATGAATAAGGTAGGAAGGAGAGAGTGAGTGAATGACGTGAATTAGATTAGATAAATAGAGGATAATTTTGGTATGAGTAATAAAGAGAAGGGACATTATTGATATGTAAATTTTTTTGTGGAATTTATTTCTAAATTCTAGATATTTTAATGAAAATTGGATTAATTGTCTTCAATTCCACAAAATTTAATTCTTATAATTGAATTTTGTATTTTTTTATTAATCAAATAAAAAAATATAACATTATAAATAAATTTCACAAAATTTGTTGAATTCATTTATATCAAACAGAGTAAAAGAAAAAGTTGTTGGTTATCCGGGATTTTTTTTACTACGGCAAGGTTGACTCAATACTATGCAAAACTATTTCTACAGCATTATCAAATTTTTGTTTCTGTTTTGAAACAGGCAAAATTTGTTCGAGCTCAATATATTTTATTAATTATTTATAAAATTTAAATTTTTGGCTTTTCTTAAATTAAAGCATCAAAATATAATTGTTAAATTAAAAAAATACTCTACCAATAAATTTATATTCTATTGGATTTATAGTCACTTGTAGTGCTAAGAACTTGAGGATTCAATTTTTAGTCAGAGACAATATAAAACAAAAAATAATTTTTATGGCTTACTCATATATCATCTAATCCCACGTAATTAATTAATCTTTGCGTCAGCTAGAAAAGGTAAAGTGGCTGAGGTGAAAAATTTTAATCTCCAATTAAAGAGTGGTTTAAGATCCACTCTTATCTAATCACGCTTTGTCCGAATAATGATGATTTCATTACAATTGTACACGTCTTATCATTGATAAGCTCCACCTTAATTTAGTACAAAAGATGGATTTGATGCCATGAACTTATACCGGTCTATAGATTTTGCCAAGTTCGAATCCAAACACTGTATTTACATGACCAAAACACCGTATACGCATATGACAAAAGAAAGAATTGCTTAATTGAGAGTTATATGTACTAGTTCTAAGCGGAATTTTTCCATTAGACTAAGCAAATTTTGTTTGAATAGTGTATAATTAATTTAGCGGATAATAAAAAATAGCAAATTTTCAAATAGCGGAAAAGTAGAGGAAAACGCTTTTTGAAGGAAAAAATGTTGTAAATGCTAAATACTATATGTTGAAAACATGACAAATACCGTTGTTTCTGTAAACTCTAAAGAGTATAAATTTGGAACTCTGGAAAAAAAAACATGATCCGTCGCTCTACGAATAAGCAAAAGAAATAATTACCTTTTGGACACAAATTCTTAAAAATGACCAGTTGCAACTCCTTTGGCATTTCCAGGTTAGATGCAGCCATCTTATGACTTGTAATCAACATCAATGCCTTTTACGTGTACACTAACTGTTGTCTTGTTTGATACAATCACTTTCTGTTTTTAATACTGTAATTCTTTTTTGTAGTTGTTGTTTTATCGATCATAATTTACTTTTTCTTGAATATATGTCCATTAATATTTAAGACCAATTAAGTAATGCAAAAACGAATTCAAGCGAAGAGCCATGTAATCGAATTGAATAGAACACGGGGCAAGCACTCAAAGTCTTACACCATGTTACAATTGTCGATTCAAAGCAGTTGAGTGAAATGAACACCGTGTCGTCGTCTCTTTTTTAGTGACCCCATTCTAGTATTCTCACCAAAACCTACGTAATACAAATTGTTATTGTTATTATTGTGGAAAGTCGTCAAAAACAAAAGCCATGGAAGTGGATTACATTTAAAACGTTGTTAGCTTTAGTCTTTGTCTGAAAATCAGTTTCATTCAAACTGCCAATATTAATTTTTTTTTTATAAAAGAGGATGTACCCTTGGATGAATACAGTGGTTACGCAGATTAAAACACTTGAAAAACAAGGACAAAAACATAAAAACCACCTCAAAGAACGAAACAGAACTGGACACAGCAACCAGACAAGACACGCAAACTAAAACTACCAATATTATCAAAAGTTACCTATAACGCCATGTAAAATGGTCTTCCTTGATACGTAAAACGTGTATCCGATGTTCGTTTGATAAGAGACCAATACGAACTAATGATAATGCAGCGATAAGGTCTTATGTAAAGGATTAGTTTTTGTTTTATTAAAATGTGTATTCCGAGTAAACATATTTGAAGTTTGTAAAATTGACTAGGCATTTATGTTTCCTTATCTGCCTTCTGTTTTCTACAAAACTGTGATTACTCAGTAACGGATGAATTGTCTGTTAGTCTAGATTTCTTCTTTTATGTTCTTTATTTAAAAAAAAAAATTAAAAAAAAACAAAAGGAAATGTCGTTTCGTAATCACAGAAGCCCAAATCTGACCGTAAAGCCTTTGAACAATACAAAGAAAGAAGCAGAAAATCGCACTCTTTCAGGACAAACAGTTTGCTTCACATGTGGCAACCCCCATCTCTCTCTACGAAAGAGTCTCATAAGATCACCCTTCAAGGGGTAGCCGAGTGGTAAGGATATGTTATTTTCAGCGTGAGATCGTGGGTTTGAATCTGTTCGGATTCACTCTCACAATGTTGAGTTGATCAAGTCTCTACCACTTGTCTTCAATGAGGTGCTACGGTAATTACATTAGTGCACGGGCCCAAGTTCGCTATTAGTGTCAACTATGCCTCTCGAGAACATTATATAGTAGGGAGGTTTATTCGTCTATATAGTCACGCCTAGCATGAGTACGTTATTTACTGATCACCCCTAACTCCAATTTTAATGATAAAAAAAAAAAGAAAGATCCTCATAAGATCAGATATATTACTTAAAAAGAAGCGAATCCAATACTATTTGCAATTTTGGGCTACTTAATTCCTACCGTTTATAGCAAAAATGTATAAGCCATCTAATCTAGACATTTGATTATCATTTTATAAGGTAAGCCAATTGAAATCAATACTAATATTACTATACATCGATCAATAAATTTGTAATTTAGTAACATAAAATTAACTCCAGAATTTATAATCTTGAGTTTAATTCTTAATAAAAATCAATGTATATATGAAAAGATAATGTAGATCGCACATATAAATAGAATGATTATCTCATGCGAATCCAAGAAATAAAGAAAGAGAGAAATGGATATCTAAAAATATAGAGTTGTATGCACAAGATCATCTCCAACCACAAACACTAAAATACATTAGCTACAGTAAAAATTTCTCTAACCATCTACTCTATTTTTAACACCAAATAGAATATTTTAAGTATATTCTTGCACACATCTTTTTTATTATTATTTAACAACTTACACATATATTTAATTATTCTACTTATTCTTTTAACTAAAAATATATTTTGATATTTTTAATAGCATATAAATATTAAACATAAATATTTTTTAATATAATAATTAAAATAAAATAAATCTGGATAATAACATATAAGTATTGAACATAAATATTTTGATGATATTCTGAAAAGATAAAAATAAGCTGACGGTTGACATTATGACAAAATTCATCCAACGATTGATTCGCAATATGTCTTTCTGATAAGGTTCTGAAAAGGTAAAAAAAATCTGACTGTTGACATTACGATGAAATCCATCCAACAGTTGATTCTCAATATGCTTTTTCTGATAAGGTTTTGAAAAGATAAAAACAATTTGACGGTTGACATTATGACGAATTCCATCCAACGGTTGATTCTCAATATGAATTTTTGATAAGGTTCTATGTAGATAAAACCAATTCGACGGTTGACATTACGATGAAATCCATCCAACGATTCTTATTGTGGTTCCAGATACTCATTGTCTACATATTTATCTAAATGTTTTTTTACTACTTATATAAACTCTCAACCTTCTCAGAAATCTCACCATAACATTCTCTCAAATCTCAACTCAACCTTCTGCATTTTTCAAAATATTTATCTTTCCAAAATGTCTTTGCTCCTATTCTCCTGTAGAAGACCAAATATTATCTTAAATTTATATTGATGTTTCTCAAGACTTGTGTTGAAGAAAAATACAATGCGTCAAAATAAGATTCATGGGAGCAGTGTACGCTGAGATCTTTCAATCACGAATGCAAATAATTGAGAAGACCACTAGAAAATTGAACGGATGTATCCGACAAGTAAATCTTCTGAATCCCAGCGAGGCATCAGAACAAGATATTATGAGTAGCTCGAATGTTTTATGCATTTTAATTTATATACATATGAATATTTGACTCATATTTTGAATTCATTTGCTATTAGATCGAGCAAAAATGTTCCTCATGCAACATCCCAACTACAAACATGGTTTCAAGTTTGACCATGTTTGGAACACAATCAGATATTTTGAAAAGTTTAAAGATGATGTCAATCCATAAAGACAAGTTTCTCGCAAGTAGACATGGCCACGGTTCACGAACCGACGGGTTGAACCTGAACCAGACCATGGTTTCATGGTTTGGGGCAGTTCTGGTTTGACCTGTTCTGTCAATGGTTTGGTCTGGTTCGATATGCAATTCCGGTTTCAGTTTGGTCCTGTTGAAACCGATTTTTTTTTATTTTTTTAAATATTGTTAAAACTGATGATTTAAAAAGGTTGAACATTTGGTTTTGGTTAAAATCGCTGGTTTAAAAGGGTTGAAACTAATGGTTTAAGAGGATAACCGTTGGTTTAAAAATTTGAACCACCGGTTTGACGGTTTTCACTACTCCTGAACTAGAACCAGCTAGTGAACTGTTGGTTTTTACTGTGCGGTTAACGGTTATGTGTAGGTTCCAGTTTTGACCGATCTGATTCTAGTCTGGTTCCACGGTTCTGGTTCACTTTGGCCATGTCTACTCGCAAGTATGGCGTGAACTATCTCTCCTCAGAGTTAGAAAATCCCACGCCTGATTCCCAATATGTGAAATCTCTTGGTTTGTTCGCCTTTCAAATTAATCTAGACGATAATATTAATGGTTCTTCTTCTCAAAGACCTTGTAGGGTGAAAATATCGAAAGCAAGAAAAAAGACTGATGACAATGTTACACCAGTTATCTATAAACTACAAGAAGAGACCTAAAGACTTGCAAAAATGCTCGATCGATTAAACATAGAAAGATTGACAATCAATAAACAAAGTGTGGCTTTAAAACAAAGAAAACAAGAAGAAAAAGTAAGAAAATGAGAAGCAAAAGAAAGAAAACAAGAACAGATTTTGATGCAGAATTTGTCCACTATCAGTAATCCAAATGTTTGTGCCTATATGGAAGCATGAAAGGCCGAAATTTTGCAAAAAAAAAGGGTAATTTCAACAATCTCCACCTTCTGCATCGAACTCATTTGACGATTATTTCAATAATATTGGTGGAGATAGAACTAATTTACCTGATTATTAAATTTTTAATTTGGACAAATTAATTTGTCTTTTTGTATAAGTATTTTATATTTTAATTGTAATTTCAATTTTATTATGGTAGAATATTTTTATTTATGTTAAATTACATTTATATAAATGTGTTTATGTTTTAAATTTGTAGAGCATGTACTTTGTAAAATTTTTATTTTTTTTATATTTTACTATAATTTTTTAAAAAATTAATTAGTAAATATATTGATTGATTAAATATATAAATATACTATAAAGTAAAATTAAAAAAAAGAAAAGAAAAAAAAGAAAAAAATGACTTTACTATATTGTCACACACGCCATATTTAACGTGGCACTGTAGTAACACCTCAAATGAAATAAAAAATGGCACTGAATTAGACTTCATATTCAATGTTATTTATCATTTTTTGTGCTAAAATGGCGCTAATTGGAGAAGCTCTAAATTCGCTAATCACTCCCCAACTCCAAAAAGTGGGAGCCGTCAAAAGAAAGAAAAAAAAAACAAAAAGAAAAAGAAGCTGATCAGAAGTGCCGATGGTGACATATCCCGCGGATCAAACATTATCATACTATAACTAATGTGATACTCGTGCACATTTCTTCCAAACGTCAAACAAATCCTATTCATACATCTTGGAAGGTGGTTTAACAGAAAAGAACACTGTCTTAGTATTTTTTATTCGAGTTTGAGACACATTTGTCTCTTTAGTTAATCTTAGATATCTTCTCGTTAATAGGTTAACATCATCTCCTAGTGAGTGCCGTGGTGAATCTTACTCGGTCACTATCGAGCAAAACAACATTTCACAACGGAAAGTATTTGTCTACATGGTTATGCCTTGTAGGGGTACGCTACTACCGGTAGCTCTCAACTCCCCTATTTTACTGACAAAAAAAACAAAGAGTTAGAAAATCCCATACCTGATTCCCAATATGTGAAAATCTCTTGGTTTATCCGCCTTTCAAATTAATCTAGATGATAATATTAATGATTTTTCTTCTCAAAGACCTTGTGGGGTGAAAAAATCGAAATTAAGGAAAAAACTGATGACAATGTTACACCAGTTATCTATAAACTACAAGAAGAGACCTAAAGACTTGCAAAAATGCTCGATCGATTAAAATAGAAAGATTGACAATCAATAAACAAAATATGGCTTTAAAAGAAAGAAAACAAGAAGAAAAAGTAAGAAAATGAGAAGTGAAAGAAAGAAAACAAGAACAAATTTTGATGCAGGATTTGTCCACTATCAGTGATCCGAATGTTTGTGCCTATATGGAAGCATGAAAGGCCGAAAGTTTGCAAAAAAAAAAGATAATTTCAACAATCTCCACCTTCTGCATCGAACCCATTTGACGATTATTTCAATAATATTAGTGGAGATAGAACTAATTTACCTGATTATTAAATTTTTAATTTGGACAAATTAATTTGTCTTTTCGCATAAGTTTTTTATATTTTAATTGTAATTGCAATTTTATTATGGTAGAATATTTTTATTTATGTTAAATTACATTTATATAAATGTGTTTATGTTTTAAATTTGTAGAGCATGTGCTTTGTAAAATTTTTATTTTTTTTCATATTTTACTATAATTTTACAAAAATTTAATTAGTAAATATATTGATTAATTAAATATACAAATATACTATAAAATAAAATTAAAAAAAAAAAGAAAAAAAAAAAGAAAAAAGAAAAAAATGACTTTACTATATTGTCACGCACGCCATATTTAACGTAGTACTGTAGCAACACCCTCAAATAAAATAAAAAAAGGCACTGAATTAGACTTCATATTCAATGTTATTTCTCATTTTTTGTGCTAAAATGGCACTAATTGGAGAAGCTCTAAATTCGCTATTCACTTCCCAACTCCAAAAGGTAGGAGCCGTTAAAAGAAAGAAAAAAAAAACAAAAAGAAAAAGAAGCTGATCAGAAGTGCCGATGGTGACATATCCCACGGATCAAACATTATCATACTTTTACTAATGTGATACTCGTGCACATTTCTTCCAAACATCAAACAAATCCTATTCATACATCTTAGGAGGTAGTTTGATAGGAAGGAGTACCGTTTAAATATTTTTTATTTGGGTTTGAGATACACTAATTTTAGTTTCGGATATCTCTTTGTTAATAAGTTAACGTCAGTTCTTAGTGGGTATCGTGGTGAGTCTCACTCGGTCACCACCGAACAAAACAACATTCTACAGCGGAGAGTATTTGTTTGCATGGTCACGTCCAGTAAGAGCACGCCACTATCGGTAGCCCCCGGCTCCCCTATTTTGCTGACAAAAAAAAACCTATTCATCACTATCCTAGCTACACTTAATTAAAACTTACGTCAAAATATGTCTCTCTCTCTCAAAGTTTACCTACATTATTAATGTAAGAGATTACAGTACTGGGTGAGCTTTGTGCCTTTGTCCTTTCGAGTATCATTGTGAGATTCATGAAGATATTTAATCTTTGGACACACAACACAATTAAATATCTACTCCAAAATCAACATGTGATAGGCATGAGGCTTTTGGTGATTGTACATTTTTTTACATAGACAAATATCTACAATTTTACTTATTAAAAAATCTATAATTTATAGACTAGGCTAGCAAGAGTTTACAGTGAATTTGAATCTAAAACCATATAAAGAACGCATTTTTTTATTCGGAAAATTCATGTGTAATCGGCTTAAATTAAAAAAACTAATCTTTATTACATTATGATACATAACAGGCTAAATTTTATATTGTTATTATTATTATTACTTGTTGTAATGAAGAGGCAGATCTATTAATTAAAAGTTTTGGCATAAAAGATTTACAAGTAAGTAGTCTTGCCAAATATCAGATATTTTTTTAAGAGTTCCAAGATATCTCATACATTGAACAATTGACGGGCATCTACATTTGAATAATTCTTTTACGAAAAGGTTAACAAAAAGTGCCCCTCAATAGCTTTCCTGTTCGAGATGAAGTTCTGTTTTTATCTATATATCATTATAGCTTTATACGTAGGTTCTTTTCAAGCTTTGTACTACATTTCTTCCTTGCTACTTTCGGAAGAAAAATATCTCAAACTTTCTCTTAACAGAAATTGTCATTGACCAAGCTTTTTTTTTTATTTGCTATTTTTGTTATTTCACGAAAGATGATATGCCTATAATAATTTTTTACACCACTTTTTCTAAATATTATATTAAATTCTATATATTAATTATTTTCAAACAAACTTAATAATCACTGATAGGAAGTAGGAATTTTGGAGGTGGACTCTCCTCTTTCTTGAGGGTGTTGGATGAGTACTTTTTTTTGTCAAAAAAAAAAATTAAGAGCGACCAATAATAATATATCTCTATTAAATATTATTGTACAAATATTATTTTTCTATTACAAAATGTTGGTGTTGGATGAGTTCTTTGGGTTATTTGATTCCCCATGGTGAAAATCATGGGCGGTAAGTTATACGCCATTGGTGGTGACGGGAGAAAAGAGACACGTGGCAGGAAAGAATTGGTGGACTCTGACAGGGGTAGTGTAGGGATTATTGTTGTCTACATGCCATGTGTTGCTAGAGGAGTGGCTTGTTTCCACAGCTCTGGGCGTGGGTGTTATCCTATGGACTGGTACCCCATGTTGGGAGTGGTCTCATAGGGAGGGAAAGCTTGATTCAGGTCCCTTCACCGGGTAGCTGTGCTGGATAGCTTCGCCGAGTGGCAATGTCGTGAAGTCTCTTCTGTGCAGGATGCGACGTGACCTAGAGATGGCTTGCCACTTACTGAGTGACACAGGCTTGTAGGCCTGTCATAGGTTTGACCCCAATTCCCACATCAATCACTAATATCTAATTATAGAGTTAATTATACCTAAAATTTTATAATTAGTTGATTAATATATTTTTTAATTTATTTTTATTATATATATTTTTTAATTTTAATTTTTAAAAATATCATATTTAATCAAATAAAAGTTATTTTTTTGCAATATTCTTTCTCTCTTTGCCGCTCCTCGTTGTGCTCTTTCGGTCCTTGTCATTCTCTCTTCCTCCGTCGCTCTCTTTTCCTCTAGTCGCTCTTTGTCCTCGTGAAGAAAGGCAACGAACGTGGCTGATGAAGAGAGGCCACAATGGCTGCTAGGGGTTTAAACCCTCGGCGCTGGAGCAAGGACAGATTTGTTTTGAAGTAAGATTATATTTTTAGTCCCTAGTTTTGTTAAATTAACATATTTGTCTCTAAAATTTGCCAAACCTAACTGCTTTTTGTTTTATGTAAAATAGTACTTAAAGTTTCTTAGTTTCATGAATTGATTGGGTGGCGGTTAAATACTGCATTATTTTTTTTCCAGAAAAGAACTAAACATATTGATTGAATTGGTTGATTTTAAAGACTTCTGTTGACTATTGATTTTGTGTAGATTAATTTTGATGAGTTTGGTTGTTTTATATATGATAATTTTAAAAATTTTTAAAGATCTTTTATATATCTTTTAAAGATCTTTTGTATATTTTATGAAGACCTCTGAAAACTTACTGAAAACCTTGTAAAATCAAATATTTTTTAGTTGGAATTTATTTTGTCGCAAAAATGGTATTTGTTAAACTCAGTTTATTTTTTCTGACTTTTTTCAAAATTGGAATCTTACATAGTATTTCTCAAAATTAAAATTTATTTTTCTAATAAAAGTGTGATTTTCTCATAATTATATGGGTATATCTCTATTAGCAGTCATTAAGTGTCCCGTTTAGTTAACACTACTTGGCCTAACTTGCATATCTCTATTATCCACGGGAGAGTGTACGGAAAGTAAGAAGCATGATCCGAACCATGTCACTGGTTCGGAAATGGTGGACGCTAAAAAAACCCAAAGCGCCACTAAGATCACTGAATTAAGTAGGGACACCAATTTCTTGGTTTGAGATTAGAATGATTTTAAATCTAACTTTAGCAACTAAGGAATAATCATAACGTTTCCAATCACTAGAGACGTCAATTATCAGCCCTGCATTGCAACAAAAGTTAGGTCCCCTGAGTCCGCCCACAACATAAATAGTAGCATCTCCTTCTAGAACTTCATTTCTGGTTATTTGACGTAATACATAGTACTTATCAGATAAACATAATTCATAGTATTGAATAATAGGTAGTATATTTGTTATATGTTAAAATTTACACTGAAATTTCTTTCTTTCTTATGAACATTTATCAAACTATGTGTTTATCATCTTCAAATGAAGCAAATGTAGATTCAAGATTCCTTTTTTTTTTTCCCTTGAATTACTTAATACACGGTAAACCTGAACTATTCCTCCAATGTCAAAAATATTCCACTCTACCTCGCCTAGTAATGAATGCAAAATAACACTAGTTAATATAAGGGTGATAAGTATGATGGCCCACTAATCTTTATTTGTTAAAGAGATACAAATTTGAACTAAAGCACTTATTGCCATTAAAAAAACTGTTCATTCTCTAATTTTCAAAAATGAATATCCACTCCTTATAAATATTCGAAGAGAGAGTAATAAAAACATGCGCCAATGTTTGTAGAAAACAAAAAATAAAGATGACAATTTAATTAGATCTAATGAAACCCACCCAAACTCAACCCGAATTGACTGAGTTTGGGATTGGGTTTGTGTAAAACTTGAAATCCAAAAATTAAGTTTGTGTTGGATGTAAGTTTCACATTTCCTGTCTCAGACCCAAACAATTTTTTTTATTATAAACATAGATAGACTTTATTCTATGATGTTGTTATGTTTAGTTATAATTATATCCATATATTGATAAGAAATTTATCATTTTTATGGAAAAAATAATCTAATATATTGTTGGGATGATGAATTTATAACATCCCACCTAAGCAGGTAGCTAAAATTTGCAGTCAAGTTACATGTTATATAACAACTAGCTAGTCCACATTATATAAGTGTATATGAATAAAAATGTTTATAAGTATAAAAAAATGATTACTTAAGCAACCCAAAGTTGATCTTTTGAGCTCAGTAGTTGAAAACTCATTAGCAGTTGGATGTTGCTTAAAAACAACTGCGTATTTATATTGGGTTATGACAATTATGGTATCAGAGTCACTCCAAATGCAAATTTGAATGATGGTGGGACAAACCTCAGCTGATGGCGATAGTGCCAACCTTAGCAATTGAAAGGGAGGCGTTGAGTATAGACGAACACGTCAGCAAGTTGAGTGTAGGCGAATACCATACCGACAACGCTTAGTATAGGTGAATCCCACATCAACAAGTTGAGTCTAGACGAATCCCACATCGACAAAACACGAGAGAGATTATGGGCATCATAATTAGAAGGCACCTTAGTGGTTGAGAGGAAGGCGTTGAGTATATATGAATACCCATGTCAACAGGTTAAGTTTAAACGAATCTCACACCGATAAAATATGAGAGAGATTATAGGCATCATAGTTGGAAGACTCGGCGATGAGGACGTCGAAACCTAAGAGGGTGTGAATTATAACATCACACTTAAGCAGGCAGTTGAAGCTGTCAAACTACATATTGCGCAGTAGATGTCTAGTTCTCATATTGTATAAGTATATATGAATGAAAATGTTTATAAATACTTGATTACTTAAATAACTTGAACTTGAGCTTTTGAATATAATGGTTGGAAATTTATTAGTTGTCAGATGTTGTTTAAGAACAATTACATCTTTATACCGAATCGTGACAATTTTTATTTTGTATAGTTTAATTATTAAATTTATTTATATATTTTATGAGAACAAAGTCAAATTTATATGTAAAGATCGAGTATTGAATTGCATGTGGAATCCTCAAACTCAATAGATTTGTGTGTGATTTTCTTTACCCGATCAGATTTAAATTCGAGTTTTATTTTTTCATTTTAGATTTGGGTATGGGGTGCGAACCACAACCCATTGCTGTTCCTAACAAAGAGCCAATTGTCCTGATCCAGATTATTATTTCAATTTTGGTGGGACATTCGATTTAAGGATGAAGGTCTTACTCTTATTAAGCACATGACCACGACAAAAACATGATCATATTTTTGTTTTCTTTTCGCAAACCAATTATATGTCTGAAGTTGCAAAAACAGAATCCACATGACTCGAGAAATATCAAAACGAAATCAGGCATATTATTGGCTTAGCCGATCTTGACATTCATTTTAGCGTTTATTTTCTTAACAAAACCGTAATAGATTACATACTTAAAACATGAAAATTTAATACGTTTCTTTAGAATTACAAATTGACTTATTTGAGAAAAAAAAAATCAGGAGCCACTACTCTTTTTGACTATTCAATCTCTAATCTCATATTCACATACTGCTATTCTAGACAAGCATTATATAATATGTTAAATATGGTTGAATATACAAAAAAAGCACTAAATTCAAATGTCACGATTTCAGTGCAATCATAATTCAACTCTTTTTAACCATAATATCTGTTTTTTTCTGGACAGTTAGCATTTTGGAAAGCCACATGTATTACATCAGTTTTATCCTTTATTTCCCCATGTTTTCTTTATGGGTCTTTCTTTCATGCACTGTTCAAATTTCAGAAAGTTGCCCGCAAGATTTCTCATGACAATTCATCTGTGGGACAAAAAATATCAAAAAGACTAAATGATAATACTTCATTTTGTGTGATTGAGCTTTTTTTACATGAAATTTATGTTCCATCAAAACTAGAGAACAATTGAATGTCAAGAGAGCATAATAAAAAAGGTTTGCAACAGAACCCTTCTCAGACAATTTCTGGCATTTCTACAATTTAAACCTGCATGCTAGATCTATCAAAAAATTCTTTAGAGTTGAGAATTTGATTTCTCTCTAGATGAGTTTTTAATAAGTCATTTTATTTACTCTCACCAAAAATCAAACTCTTGACTCCTTACCACTAGAGCCGACTCTAAATACTAATGAGTTCCAAACCCGTTAGTCCTAGCCAGATAAGTTAACCAAGACAACACCTTGTGAACTGGCTCTGCCAATGTAACATCCCGATAAAACATTCAATGCAATAAAATACAGGTCAAGCTTTCTGCTCCGCATAATTTTCACTGACGAAATGAAGCAGAAGCAAAAATAAATGAAAAAAAAGAGCAGAGAGAGAAAAGAACAACGATCGCTATAAAGTTTCTACAAGAATCCACAGATGTTGACAGAACAACATAACGTAATGAACAAATTCGACACAAGAATAGCTCTTGAGCACTAATCAATTCAGTACTATCATGGATGAAAAGTGAAACAGAAAGTGACAACGTACAATAGAATTGAAAGCACCAACACATTAGAATTAAGAGCACAAACACATCAATAGCTCTTGCTCATTATCAGTTACATAGGGTAGGTAACGAACCTCCTGGGATGTGGTCTAGCGGAAAGGAGCACTGTCTCAGTGCCTCCTGCCCGAGTTCGAGACACCCGTCTCCCCGGTTGGCCTCGGATATCTCCGCGCTAATAAGCTAACACCAGCTCCTAGTGGGTGTCATGAGTCTCCCTTGGTCACCACCGAGCAAAGCAACATTCCACGGCGGAGAATATTTGCCTGCATAGTCATGCCCAGCAGGAGTACGAACTACCGGTAGCCTCCGGCTCCCCTTTTTTGCTGACAAAAAAAAAGTACGATAGGTAACGAGCAATTTCTTCTTGTTATTTTATTTAGGCTCACGAGGAAGTCTGCATAGCTTCTATGACTGAAAGCACCAACACATTAAAATTGAAAATGAAATTAGAGTGCGGAAAAGTGATTCTACCTGCTGAACTTAATGATCTCATTTGAAAATATGAACAGAACTTCACAAGTAATCAGTGCAGCATGAGAGATTGAAAAGAAAATGTGGCCGAGATGGATAATGTATGAAAGAGAAAGAGCCCTTGATCATTCTCCTTTTCTTTTGGCTCACATAGCAGCTCGCATAGGATCAAGCATTAACAGCACCAACCACATTGGTACTATGGGGAAAGGGTTTCTACCCTGATGTGAACATGGCAAATTCATTTAGACACATGATAAAACTTGGTCACCAATCAGTTCAGTATGAGAGATTGAATAATAGAAGAATGTGGCGGAAAGTGACAATGCATGAGCAAGAAAAAGCTCTTCTTCTTCTTCTTCTAAATCATCATCTTATTCTTTTCTTTTGGCTCACGAGGCAGCTTGCATAGCTTCTATGTCTAAAAGCACTATCCACATTGGCATTGAAAAGGAAATGTGGTACAAATGATGCAATAAACTGAAGAGGACTTTACTGCACAAGCATGCTAAGCCTGTCAATAATCAAATTGACTTAACCAATGGAAAACCTATCTGAACCAATGATGACAAGAAGAAGATGAAAAAACACAATGGACAAGCGAAAATAATATTTAGGTAGAAATAACCACTACAAGCGAAAAAAGCAGGGAGTGATGTGCTGGCCATGTGATTAAACAAATTTTAGATTTATTTGAAAATATTGTTCAAGCATATTACAAAAGTGAAAGAGATTGAAACCGCAATTGCTAAGATGATATAGAAGATAATGGCACATCTTTCACATGCAAAGTTGCACCAAATCAATGCTCATAAGGAACAATTTCCACATGCATTCATTCAATTCCTAATGATAAAAAGTATCTTTATGAAAACATCTCACCTAATTGCTTCAATCTGTGTCATTGAAGCTATAATCTGCTGTTCCTTTATCAGCAACCTTGAGCTTACTTCCACAACAGCCTTTTTCACTTTCTGTCTCAACCTTAACTTTTCTTCCACAGCAGCCTCCTCGACCCATCTTGCTTAGCTCAAGTCTTCTCTCCTTAAACTCTGAATTTTCCTTCCAGACCTCTCCATTAGAATAAACTTCCTTCTTCCATATAGGCACAGATGCCTTTAGCTCATCAATCACAAACTTACAAACATCAAGAGCATCAG
>CAODLS010183008.1:0-10945 GCA_948243855.1 Flueggea neowawraea | reverse complement strand
AGTACATGTGTTTGATTGATGCTCTTGATCTTCTCTCTAACTTGAATTTGGTGTTTTGGAGTTGATGAAATGATGAAAATATTTGGGACTTGAAACCATATGATCATCCATATTTTTTTGTCATTCCTTGATCTATTTATAGTTTTTTCAAGCCATATGACTGTTGGTAAAGTGAAAATAGCCGTTGGAGTGCATTTAATGTTGTTTTTCTGTTGTCTGGAAGTTGTTGACGTATCTCAAACACCATGACGTACGTTGATCATAAATAAACCCTAATGACGTACGTTTTAAGTGGCTAACGTTTGTTGTGGATGATTCACGTACGTTGTAGATCCTTCTTGTACATTGTTTTGTGTTACAATGGCTTCGGTTTGCATTCAACTTCTTTACAATGTAGGTTGCACACTTGTTATGCACGTTGTTTGTGCTTCTCTGTTGCGTGCGTTGCATGCACTTAACATACGTTAAGTGCACTGACAGCATTGTTTCGCTATACCGACCATTCCAACGTGTTTCTCTTCAACTCAAACGTTTTGCACTTCATCAAAACCTTTTGTTCATCATAAAAAACATAAGGAACTCAATGTTGATCACCCATGATCTAATAATCTCCCCCTTTTTTATGATGACAAAACTTTCAAGAATTTAAATGCTACATCAAGGCAACATATTTGATCAAGGATTTTATCCTTGTCAAAAGGTTATGATCATTAAAAAAAATGTGTGATCATGAAAAAATATCTAAAATTTTCACTGCCCCTCATCAAAAACAATTTATGCATTAAAATAAATTCTTTTAGTTTTAACTCCCCCTTTTGAAAACAATTTGTGCATTATTTAAAATATTTTGTAAACATCATTTCTCCCCCCATTTAAATAAAAAAATATCAATTAAACAACAAATAAAGAGAATTGAAAGCGTTAGAATGATAGTACTGAATTTGGCATCTCCAATGATATAGGATCTTTGCTCCAAGGTTGTTAAGCCTTCTTGAAAAAGGACTCCTCGCTCTGATACCACTTTTTGGAGAATTTCCGGTCTATGCTTTGGTTGAGTTTGGAAAGCAGAAGCAAGTTGAAGTGAGAGAGAAAACAATGCCAAGATTTATAATGGTTCAGCCAATCATGCATACGTCCACTACCTAAGTCTCACCACTTAGGATTTCTACTATATCGAAGATTGATTCCGGCTCAATCCAATAAAGTCTTACAACAAGGTTGATTACGGCTCACTCCTCTAAAGCCTACAAGGTTGATTCCCGGCTCAAACCTCTAAAGTCATACAATGTTGTTTTCTTTAGGTTCACAACAAAACCTTTCCCCACTCTCAAAATGAATACAAAAACATGAAAGCTATATGCTTAGGATTACATGTGTTTAATTAATGCTTTTGATATTTTTTCTAGCTTGAATTTGGGGTTTTGGGATTGATGGAATAATAAAAATGTTTGGGACTTGAAACCATATGATCATCCATATTTTTTTGTCATTCCTTGATGTATTTATAGCTTTTCCAAGCTATATGACTGTTGGTAAATGAAACTAGCCGTTGGAGTGCATTTAATGTTGTTTTCTGTTGTCTGGAAGTTGTTAACGTATGTCTCAAACACCATGACGTACGTTGATCATAGATAAACGCAGATGACGTATGTTTTAAGTGCCTAACGTACTTTGTGGATGATTCACGTACATCGTAGATCCTTCCCGTATGTTGTTTTGTGTTCCAGTGGCTTCGGTTTGCATTCAACTTCTTTACAACATACGTTGCACACTTGTTACGCACGTTGTGGACTATAACGTACGTTATTTATGATGTTACGCACGTTGTGCTTCTCTGTTGCATGCGTTGCATGCACTTAACGTACGTTAAGTGCACTAACAACATTGTTTAGCAATTCCGACAGTTCCAACTGTTTCTCTTCAACTCAAACTTTTTGTACTTCATCAGAACCTTTTGTTCATCATCAAAACACATAAGGAACTCAATATTGATCACCCATAATCCAACAAGAGAGAAATGGGAGAATCAATTTTGGTGTAAATTCATGATGATCAGTACAGAACATTCCCCACCTTTTGTAAGAGACTGGCCACCTCAACAAAAAGAACAAATAAGAGCAACGAGCTTACTAATGTAAACGACATCGTAAAAGAAATGAAAAATATGACAGGCGGCACCAAATAATTGTAAACGATAGTGCCCTTCTTGTTTCCACTACGACATGTCATGAGCCACGTGACAGGAGGAGAAGTGATGGAGACGAATGAGAGAGAGAAGAGAAGTCAGTGGACTGCTGGTGGCAACAAAGAGTAGAGAAGTCGGTGGAGAGCAAAAAGTAAAGAGAGCGATTCAGAGCGAAAAAGAGGGGGGGGAGAGAGAGCGATTGTGGAGTGGTGGCGACAATGGAGGAGAAATCGGTGGATAGGAGAAACGAAGAGAGAGAGAGAGCAACATGAACATAAGAGAGAGTGTGGCGAGATTTTAAGGAGAAGAAGAGGAGATGAGATTTTGGAAAAGGAGAAAATAAAATTAGACAAAATGTGGCCCTTCAAAGATTAAAATTAAACAAAATGGGATGTTTATGTTTTCTCTCTTCAATTTCTAAAGCATGTTTTATTTCATTGAATTCATGCAGTGTTGCAAAATTTGGCATAGCAATGTTGTAAATCATTAGGTTAATTATGATATACTGTGTAAATGATATAAACGGGGCAGAACCCATATTTAACCCTGAACGTCCCTTCAGCCTACTAAGCTTTTCAGCTATCAACCTAGTGAATTTTTTAAAGCGGGTGTTAATAGCCGACTAACGTAACGCCATCCAGTGTTATGAACGGGGACGTTAAGGGAGGGGCATCATGGGTGCCACGTAGACAATTATTGGACATGTGGAAGCCAACTCATCAGACAATCCCACTCCCTCACTCACTTACCCAATCTGCACTAACCCTACACTCACTCCGTCGACGGTCTATCTCAATCGCACTTCCTGCCTCTCTCAATCCGTCGACGCTCTCACTCTCGCTCGGTCCACTCTTATCCCCTTCGACGCTCTTTCTCTCTCTCCCCGCTCTCTGTCACCGGGGACGCTCTCACAGCTTCCTCTTGTTCTTCGTCACCACCGCCGTCTCTCACCTAATCAGGTCTTCCTTATCCCTTTGCTTTGTTATTTTAGATATTCTGATTAATTATTTTTTGTCTTGATTTGCAAACGTTGACAATTCAAAATCTCCTTATTCCTCAATTATTCACTTTTGCCTTTTTATTACGGGTGATTTTCCTTTTTTTTTTTGCTTTGAATCGAGATGCATGGTTTCGGAGCGAAATTGAATTAGCTGCGATGAATCTGAATAGGTCAAGTTATTTCGTTTTGTAGTAGCTTTATTTTTTTTTCTGGCTGTGATTGGCATCAGAAATGACGACTTGATCTCCGGCGACAGGCCACGCATTTCCAGTGGCTCGCTTTTTCCTCTCCGGAAAAGACTCACACTTCTTTGGCCCTTGTCTCGTTGATTCCGGATTTGTTGGTAGATCTGTGCTTCACTCTCTCTCATTTGCCTGTTGTTCTTTCTCTCTAAAAATAGCATAAACAACCTTGGTGTGGGCCATGTGTCAGATCTGTTTCCAATTTGTTTTTGGTGGTTTTTTTGGACAGATCAAAATCAATTTTCTCTAATTTTGATTTTAGGAAACCCATCCCCGTCTTTCCAGTATGAAGAATCAGATTTTGCTTCTTGTTTTTAACCTTTTGGTTTCTTTTCAGTTTGCTTCTTGTTTTTTACTTTCTTATTTTCGATTTTGATATGAATTGTGGTATCTTGATAAATTTGGGAGAAGCATTTCAGTTGTTAATTATGTAGAAAAATTGTTAATTATGTGGAAACAGGTGATTATGGCAACTGTTAGGAATCTGAAAATTAAGACAAGTACCTGCAAAAGAATTGTGAAGGAGCTGCATTCTTATGAAAAAGAGGTCGAGAGAGAAGCTGCTAAAACGGCTGACATGAAAGAGAAAGGAGCAGCTCCTTATGATCTTAAGCAGCAGGTACGGTCAATGTTGAAGGCAACATGAATTTGGTTCTCGTGAATGCAATAGTTTTGTCATAGCAATAAGTGTATTAGAAATTGTTTGTTCTTCAAAATCATGAGTGAAATTCTTATATGTTTGTATTAGGATAATTGATTAGTTAGATACTTTTACACGGATTATGTAGATTTTGGTCTTTCTTTATGTAGAGAACTTAACTATAGATTTATCGCTATGTTAGTAACGTGACGATCAACATCTAGTATAAGTTTGTGGATAGCTACCAGTCTTAGTCTTGGTTTCATATGATGTTATGCCACTGAAGTTATATGATAAGGTTCTAGGGTTTCTTTTTTATTCTCCTTATAAGTTTTTAATTCCCTTTTTCTCTGATTTGGTAGGAAAATGTGCTAGCAGAATCAAGAATGATGATCCCAGATTGTAGCAAGCGCCTTGAGGCTGCACTAACCGACTTAAAAGGAACTTTGGTATGATAAGATTCAGTAATTACTACTCTATGAGCTGCTGTACTAATTGTCAAAATTTTGTTGAATATTTGTTAGTACTTGGTAAGTTTACAGATACCATGATAACTTGAGCTGGATTAGTTGCTATTCGTGGCCTTGCTGATTCAATAAATTTTAATGAGCGTATTGCTAGCAGCTGCTACAACTTGACTTTTTTGTTTGGTTTTTGCTTTATAGATGGATGATATGGCTTCATTTTTGTAATTTGTCATAAATTAGGTGAGGTCACCCAATTATGTAGGCACTAAAGCCTAGTTGATCGAGTTAAGAAAGCTTGTGATGCATCATAAAGACCAGTTATATGCCTTAAAGATTGAGCCTCCTTGTGAATCTAGCCTGTTGTTTCCCCCCATTTTAATATTACATTTATAGCAATTGAGAGCTACAATAGAAAAAGAATTAATGATGAATACATATTTCATGACGTATGTACCTATTTGCTAGTGATAGGTCTAGATTATCTCGTTAGTAATAACCAACTATCTTAACGTGTTTAGATGCTAATTTATTTTGTACATTTTCAGTTAGGTTATTTTTAAACGTCAAAGCTAACATTGTAAAAATGCCTTCTCTGTAAAATGTGAATATGAACTTTCTTTATTTAATCGTGCACTTACTTTTTTTTTGCAATTATTATTTAACTGATAGTTCTCAAATAATGATAATTATTTCTGAAAAGATGATCTTTTATCATAATTGTTTGGGGGGGCATAGCATGTTCTTGCCAACCGAGCAAATGTTCTAATGCGGCACTTAATATTTTTGGCAACTCCTGATATGTATGAATTTTCTCATCCAAATCACATTTAAATTTTGATTTATTTTCAGGCTGAGTTGGAAGAATCTGAACACGAGGAATCACCGGAAATTGTGGATGCTCGAAGCACCATCACGGAAGTGGAAAAATTGTTCGAGACAATAGACGATTAGTGTCTATTAGCAATCTTAATGTGAAAATTTGTATTGGTGAGATTTCAGTGCTTTCTACTTGCTCTAATTGCTGACCCTTTTTTATGGTCAAATGTTATAAAAAATATGACACTACATGGAAACCGACCAGTTTGGTAGTCTTTGTTCTGTTATTAATTGGTCTGTGACGTGAAATTTAAGCTGGAAAATGTACCAGAGTTGGTACTGTAGGATGTTAACAATCCTTGCCCTTGCTCGTTATTCACCAGAGGGAGTGATTGGGTGTTCATTAATTGGTGCTGAAATTTTTGTGTGACGGATATCAAATATGTTTTTTTGATCTACCCCTTTATATTAACATTAACCATTTACTAGTATCAAAATTAAATAGTTCTCCATCTTAGTTGTGAAGGCGTCACACAACCTATTTATTGACTTTAAAACCAATAAACTACAACCTATTGTTTGTTCTTTTATTTATTGGTCTGTGATACGAAACTGAAGCTGAAAGATGTACCAGAGCTACAAATACGCTGAAGGAGGCACTTTAGGATGTTAATTTGCTGAAAAGTTCAGTCATAATCTCAACATTTCTTAATCTGCGAAGGAGCAGCGTGGTTCATTGATTGTTTTGCATAAACAAGGCGGTTTCGTCTTAAGCTCGTTCGGTAGAGACATACAATCCATACGAATTAAACCAACATAAGATAAGTAAGTCCCTAATGACTGAGGGGACTCAAAGGGCATTGACTACATTAATACAATCAGATTCAGCTATAAAACAACTGGAACTTGTTTGATCACATAAATAAAAGAAAAAGAATCCAAACGAGAACCAGTTCGATTTTGTAAAAAAGAACAAAACTCTTTAAAAAGTCAACTTCACTTGATGATATTTATGATATTTTTTTAAGAGTCATTTTATTTGTTCCGATTGGAATCAAGCCTCTGACTTCCCAACGCTAGAGACTCCAACATTAGAATCACTTTTTTTTTCCGATGTAAAGGGGAGCCGGGGGCTACCAATGGTGGCTGTATCTCTGCTGGGCGTGACCATACAAACACTTGCTCCCCGTCGCGGAATGTCCAATTACTTGGCGGTAATCAAGGGGAACGTCACTACGACACCCGCTGAAAACAGACGGAGAGATATACCCGTGGGGATATCCGAAAACTCATCATGCTAATAAGGAGATACGATCGGTCTCGAACCCAGGTCGCGCGGAGCTCAGGACATTGCCCCTACCGCTGAACCATCTCCCAGGAGGTCAACATTAGAATCACTGTAATAAGTACTCAGACTTGAATATGACATCAAAACGATACAGAAGTTGGCTACATGCTAAAAAAAAGCCCCTTTTAATACAATGTTTGAAGAATCGAGTATCAACTGTTGCATTAATATTGATGTTTACTTGAAGAAGCCAAAACAAGGCTTTGGTGACCACCTTTCGCAACTTCGGTCGTCTTACATGAAATATAAATCTCCAGACTATAGAAAATAGTTGTTGTGTATACGCTTCTATTTTTTTACAGAAGTTAATAGGTGCCATGTAATCCCCTCTTTCTATCAATGAAGTTCCTTCAACCCCCATTACTGTAGCCAATTAAACATCCAGTACTATATTTAATACATAAAACAAAAAATATTCTCTTTTCTATTATCCGAAAAGCTTTTCTAAGTGGCCTAATAAGCAGCTTGAGCACAGTTTGCCAAGACAAAAGTATTGTTTTTTACAAGTCATTTTTTTTGCTCTTAACAAAATCAAACCCACAATTTTTTGGCATTAGAATTAACTCCAATACCAAAGATACCATATTTGGAATCAGAAGAAAATTATATGATTCAGAATTCAAATGAAAAACAGGCCGATTATTTTCTTGCAACGTTCATGGGTAGCTTTCAAGCGACAATTATCTTTCTTTAATCAGAATCCAAAAGTGCTTAGCATTTCAAAGCTTCATAACATATAAATTCCTACTCAACATGCCTGTCTAAGCATAGATAATTAAGCTATCTCTTCATAGCCCTACAAACAATGCCTTCTCTAACCTTTCTTACATTATCAATACTATTCTGGACAACCCTGTTCAACATATATCACACAATAATGGCAGCGACGGATCAGAAAACATTTCCTGCCATTCTTGTCTTCGGAGACTCCACAGTCGATACAAGCAACAACAACTACATTAAAACATTGGCCAAGGCCAACTTCCCGCCGCACGGCCAAGATTTTCCCGGTCACATTCCGACAGGAAGATTCTCCAATGGGAAACTCATTCCTGATTTCATTGCCTCTTTATTGGGAATCAAAGATTTTGTCCCTCCATTTTTGGATCCTTCATTGTCACCCTACGAACTTGTCAGTGGGGTTAGTTTTGCGTCGGCTGGATCCGGATATGATGATTTAACGACGGTTTTAACGAACATTGTTCCTGTTTTGAAGCAACTTGATATTTGTTAAAAAATTAATTATGTGGTTTGGAAAAAAAAAAAAAAGAATAAGAGCAAAACAAAAAAATAATTTTTTTTGCGTTTTTCTACAGTGCCGTGCCACATGCAAAGCTAAAAATTCCACACAAAACTGGTGCTAGGTTAGAGAGGCAACCCAACACCAATTTTGTGTTTTCCACAAAACCAAAGTAGGGTTGGAGTTGGTCTAAGCAAGGATCCAAGCAACTCTTCCAATGATAGGGAATTGAGATCATTGGCTTTTAGAATGTCATCTTTCTTGGAACCCCATGATTTTGGTAAAGACTTCAAAATTTTCCCCACAATCTCAGAATTTATATATGATTTTCCAAGATATTTAAGACCATTGAGGATGTCATTGAACCGATGAAGCATTTCTTGAATGGATTCATCTTCTTCCATTTTGAACAATTCATATTTATGAACAAGAAGAGAAACTTTGTTTTCTTTGACTTGGCTTGTTCCCTCACAAGTAATCTCCAAAGTTTGCCAAATTTCTTGAGCAGTAGTGCATTGTTGAACCAATATTTTCTCAAAGAACAATAGAGAACGTGCATAGCTTTGTGGTTGTAAGATATACGCCTTTTGTCATCATCATTCCATTCTTCTTTAGTCTTCTTCACCATTCTTCCATCTACGAGCTTTGTTGGCACAAATGGACCTTCCTCAACAACATCCTATATATGCACATTTTCTGATTGTAGGAACACCCCCATCCTTGTTTTCCAATAGATATAATCACTACTATCAAAGAAAGGAGCACGATTAATAGCCAAACCTTCATGTCTATGAATGCTATCTAAGAATGTCATTTTTGGAATCTTTAACTCTTTGGATGTTAAGCCAAAATGAAATATCAAGAGCATAAACTCTGATACCAATTGTAAAGACTTAGTCCTAATGTGAATGACAATCCAAGAGGGGGTAAATTGGATTTTTAGCAAGTTAAAAACTTTTTTGAAAATCTTTTCCAAACTAAAACAACTAACAAAGTTCTTTTAAACTAAAATCAAAGTTAAATGCGGAAGCAATTTGAAACCAAAGATCCAATCTACACACAACAATATAAATCTAATGCAAATGCAAAGTAAGTAAGAGAGAGTAAGGGAAGAGAGCTCAAATTTGATTTATAGTGGTTCAGTCATCTTTGGCCTATGTCCACTCCTCTAGATCCCTAGAGAATTTCAATCCACTATCTTCCTCACTTTCGTATGGAAAGAAACTGTTTACAACAGTTTTTTTTTTGATCAACAAGCAAACTGTTACACTTTATTTTTGCAGACTGAATAAGAAAACCGAATCCCTAGTTTTTGCGAGCTCAGCTAGAAAACCGAAACCATTTGTTTTCAATTTTGATTCTTGTAGCCTTTCTTTCGATTTTGATTCGGACTCTTAGGTGATTCTGATAATAATTTGGTGATTTGGATGATGAGTTAGTGTTTGATCTTGGTTGACAGATGCATGTTGGAGGATTTAGGAAATCGGAACTTTGAGGATGGTTTAGAATGAGTTTGGGAGTGAAAGACGTCAAGTATGAGAGCTGTGGGGATGATAACATACGTTGGTGTTAAGCAAGACGTATGTTATCTGGAAATCTCATAGGATGATCAACGTACGCTAATTTTGAGCATGACATATGTTGTGTATATGCATAACATACATTGATGTAATATAACGTACGTTGTGTTTGAAACAGAAGCAACTGAACGTGATTTCAACCCCGATAACGTAAGTTATCCTTAGAATAACGTACGTTAGCTTTGTGCATATCGTCTTTAAAGCTCCCAACAACTTGACTTTCCTCATTTATTCACTCCTCTCTCACTGAAAACTCTCTCAATCCATCTGAGACTTCTCTACATTGTTCGTTCATCATCCCTAACCAATTTCTGAGGTATGATTACAACTCTTTCTTGGATTAAACGTCATTTTCATGCTTCAATTCATGGGTTCTATTTTTGGCCAAATTGATTTGGGTTTTCAAATTTTGGATGATTCTTCATAAATGGTTGGTAGAGGATGCTAGAATAAGTTAGATGAGACTTAGATTAACAAGAATCAAGCCTTTAATAAAGAGATTTGAAGTTGTTTTTTTGAAACTTGTCTTTTCACAAAAGCTTCGCATTCTCAAATCTTAAGAAAAGACATTATGGGCTTCTTCCCATTCCATATCTCATATGGTGTCTTTTTAACCGCTTTAGATGGAATTCGGTTAAGTATGAATGCAATAGTTTCTAATGCATAACCCCAAAACGAGATTGGAAGATCTGTTTGACTCATCATAGATCGAATCATATCTAATAGAGTTCGATTTCTCCTTTCAGACACACTATTCCATTGGGGTGTTCCCGGAGGAGTAAGTTGTGAGACAATCCCACATTCTTTAAGATGATCATCAAACTCTTGGCTTAAATATTCTCCACCATGATCAGATTGAAGTGCTTTGATATTCTTGCCAAGTTGGTTTTGTACTTCACTTTTGAATTCCTTGAACTTTTCAAAATATTCAGATTTGTGTCTCATAATATAAATAAATCCATACCTACTGAAATCATCAGTGAAGGTAATGAAGTACAAATATCATCCTCTAGCACTTGTACTAAAAGGTCCGTATACATCAGTATGTATAAGTCCTAATAGATTACTAGCCTTTTCATCTTTGTGTGTAAAAGGACTCTTTGTCATTTTGCCTAATAAGCAAGATTCGCATGTGTCAAATGAGTCAAAATCAAATGAGTCAAGCAAACCATCTTTATGGAGCTTTGAGATGCATTTCTGACTTGCATGGCTTAAACGACAATGACAGAAGTAGGTTTAGTTTAAATCGTTTGATTTTAACATTTTATTAATGTTATAGACATGCTTCTTTTGTTCCAAGTTTAAAACATAAAGACCAAATGATAGGGTAGCAATACCATAAAATATGTCCCCATGATAGATGAAAAGATTATTATTCTCAATAATAAAATGATATCCATCATTGTCTAAACAAGAAACAGAAATAA